>PVJN01052797.1:0-13960 GCA_004026805.1 Lasiurus borealis | reverse complement strand
AATAGCTCAAAGACAATGGGAAATAACACAGAAAGTTAGACTTAGTAATCTTTTCTTCTTCATTTGTTTGCCCATTTCAAAAACTTTCACTATTTTTTTTTAATATATTTTATTGAGTTTTTACAGAGAGGAAGGGAGAGAGATAGAAAGTCAGAAACATCGATGAGAGAAAGAGACATCGATCAGCCGCCTCCTGCACACCCCACAGTGGAGATGTGCCCGCAAGCAAGGTACATGCCCCCGACCAGAATCGAACCTGGGACCTTTCAGTCCGCAAGCAGATGTTTTATCCACTGAGCCAAACCTGTCTCGGCACTTTCACTATTTTTTGAAAATAAATACAAAATGAAATATTTGCACTTGTCTCAAATTGCAAATCTGAAAGCCTACTGTTGGGCTTAATGATACTAAAAAATTGAAATCAACCTAAAAGGTCATTAAATAAGTAGATAGTTAAGTAAATTACAATACAATCAATCATGTTCTAAAACACAATACAGTCCTTTAAATTCATCTTTTTAAAGAATATTTAATGGCATGGGAAATGCTAACAATAAAGTGTTAAGAGAAAAAAAGCAGTCTAAAAACTGTCCAGTGAATGTTGGTCTTAATTTTAAGAAAAAAATAATAAAAATGAAAAGATACTCTTGGGGGTGGGGAGTAGGAAAATATGCCAAAACACTAGGTATTTTCAGGTAGTGAAATTATGAAATATTTTATTCTTTTTATTTTTACAATTTCCTTTTTTCTCACCTTTTTATTGCATGTCCCCCTTGAGACTTTATTTATTTGAAGGTCCTTCTATTTGCCAAATAGATATTAATTCACATGGCAGCTAGCCAAGTGGGAAGCCTGGGGGCCAGTACCACCTTTCGTCCATTCTTTCACTGGGCCTATGACCACCCCCTCCTTTTCTGATTAGGGAGGGGTGAATCCTTATTATCCTGCTTTTTAATCAAATTCCAGTTGTCTACCATAGGCCCAGGATTTACTGTTATTGTGTACATGGTCCCGGCCTGGTGAAGTAGGCTGGTAGTGCTTCTGAACCTGTGTAAAGATTGTGTTTTCTCCCTCTGCAGAACCTAAAGGAACCGGGGCTGGTGGTGGCGGTGGCTTTGGTGGAGGCGGCGGATTTGGCGGAGGAGGTGGCAGCGGAGGTGGCGGCAGTGGCAGTGGCAGCGGTGGCGGAAGCTTTGGAGGGGGTGGACCACCCGGTTTGGGAGGACTGTTCCAGGCTGGAATGCCCAAGCTGAGATCCACGGCCAACAGGGACAACGGTAAAGCGTTTCCTTCTCTCTGGGTCGCTGAAGACCGGGGTTTGGTGGTTGGGAGGCTTGGCATCCCCTCTAAGGCACTGCGCCCTTTAAAACATTTTAGATTGCTTGAAATGTTAACTTGTCAGAGAGACTCTGTGGAGTACCTTTTTTTATTTTTTTTTTAATTAAATTGGTATCAGACGTGTCCTTGGGGTAACTTGTACTTTTTTGTACTTTTCTAAAGGGTGAGCTAGAGTGGGAAGAAAAGAGAGGAACGAATGGAGCTTGCCACCCTGGAAACTGCCCAGTGACCAGGCAAATTCAGCTTTCTCTGTGAGGCAGCCTGACCCAGCTGCCTAGCATAGTAAATACTTGTGAGCCACATTTCACACACACGATGGAGTGTGTCAGACGGAACATAATTACATATCTAAGTCTAAAAAGGTGTTTTGCTGACAGACACTTGGCATTTCAGGGCCAGTGATTCTCAGTCTTCCCTGCAGGGAGCCAGGGAAGTGAGTCCCTTAGGATTGTGTGTGGACCTGGCTGGCACAGGGGGAGCTGAATGTGGCCGTGCCTAAGTGAAAGCCTCACAGAGGATGAGGCGCTCTCCTGGTCATTGCAGGAGCTCAAGAAATTGCATCGTAAAACTTTCTCTTTTCATGTTTACTGTTACCAGAATGTTATCTCTAATTTTGTGAACTTTTAAAATGTCTACTGGGGAAAATACGAAATTCCCACATTGGTCTGAAGATAAAGTCACTGAATCCTCAGTGACGATTTTAGCATTGGATGGTCAAACTCGAAAAAGGGACTCAGTCATATGAGAGATTCTATCTTGCCAGACCTGCACTGAAATTTGTTTAAAACCCACCAAAAGAATTTTAGGTAGCTGACAAATGCATACATTTAGTACATTTTTTAAAAGGTGAAGAAAGGCAAAGACACTAAACTGGAAGTAAAATGATGAAGGTGGAATCTAAGTTAGTGCATAAAATGGTATACCAGAAGTATATATGTTCATAGTATACTATCCACGTAATGGATCCTATCCATGTAATGTAGTAGCTGCAGCTTTAATCTGAACTTGGAAGATATAACTTATTACAAGTTGGGGAACATAAAAATGTAGCACACAGTCAAGGACACTACATCTTCTTTTAGTACTACAGTTGAAACAAAATTCTAGAGTTCACATCACTCCACTGTATAAATCCCTCCAAATGTCTGTCATTGTGCTTGGACAGAATTTGAATTCTTTTTGGCCTACGTGGCTCTTTCTGATGGCACTCAGACTCCATTTCTTAGGGTTCTCTTTCCTCCATGCTCACTGTGTGCCAGGTATACAGGCCGTGGTTTTCAGTTTTTTCATTTGAAGGTCATTCCTCTCTCAGGGTCTTTGTACCTGCTAGTCCCTTGCCTACTGTGCTAGCTGCATCTTTCCATGGCTGGACTCAGCTCAAATGGCACATCCTTAGGAGAGCTATCCCATTTATCCTAGCATCCCTAGGCACTCCATCTCATCACCCTGTTCTAGTTTCTTTTTAGTTCTTGTAATTTTCTGATCTGTTGTTGATCTCCCCCAAAAGAAAGTAAACTATAAAAGAAAGGATCTTTTCTATTTTGTTTACTCCTCTGTCTCTGGCATCTAGACTCTAGATTCTAGAGTAAGTGCTGACATATAGCAGGTGCTCAACAAATGGTTAGTGCATCACTCGGTTGTACTGGTAGAAGTTTTCAGGCTAGTCAATTTTTTATTCTGGGGTGGGTGGTTTGAATTTTTCTATAGCCTCAGTTCCCCCTTTAGTTCTTTTCTTCATTGAGACAGTTTAATATTACTTGTACTAGAGACCTAGTGCACAGAATTCGTGCACTCAGGGGAGGAGAGTGGCTTTCAGCCTGGCCTGTGCCTTCTTGCAGTCCGGGAACCCACAGGGGATTTCCACTACAGCTACCCTCACCAGCCATGAGCCTGGCTTTTGACTGAGCAGTGCTCTCCCTGTGGGAGCACACTGACCACCAGGGGGCAGCTCCTGCATTGAGCAGGGTTAGGTCAAAACTGGCTCTCCGACATCCCCCAAGAGATCCTGGATTGTGAGAGGGATGTCTGACTGCCCGTTTAGGCCTGATCCCACCACTGGACATTCCTCAAGGGTTCCCAGATTGGAGAGGGTGCAGGCTGGGGCTGAGGGACATACCCCTGCTCCCCATGCACAAATTTTGTGCACCAGGCCTCTAGTATAAGATAATAGGGTTTTCCTGTCCTACCAATATTGAAATGGATTTGACCCAATAGTGGAAAAGTTGTATTAGTTGTTTACTTCTTTGCAGATTAAGACCATCCACTTGTATTAACTTTTTAAAATTTATTTCTTAGTTTCTTCTTATTTCTACCATAACTTTCCCATTCTATTTTCTTATCTTTTCTTGGGAATTTCTCTTCAAAGAGATGAGGTAAGCCTAGTCTCATATGAAGATTTATACTGAGATAAGTAATTTCTTCGCTTAAATAGCTAAGTTGTTTTTGGGTTTTTTTGTTTGTTTTTTTAAGCCTAAGAAGTAGTAGGGCAAGGAGGCAGGGATGGTGATGGGAGGAAAGAAAGTCATTAGCAGAAGCCCTGTACGCCACCCTGTCCAGTTCCTGTCCTCCCCAGAACTCTTCCCAGCCTCACCCAGCCTCATCTTGGTTTCTGCCAAGGAGGGCTCTCCCCAGTCCTTGGGAAAGCTGACAGGTGGTAGAAGGTAGTGAGCTGCTCCTCTTCCTCCAGGAAAGACCACACAGCACCCGATGGAGAGAAATAGCAGCTACCTGTATCTCATAGCATCTAGGAAAGAACTTCCGCTGGGAATCTCTGGTTTCTTTCTATATATAGAGAGAGATTTTTCACAGAAAGGAAGGGACCAGAACCACCGGTGAGAGAGAGACATCAATCAGCCGCCTCCTGCACGCCCTCTACTGGGGACGCGCCCGCAACCAATGTACATGCCCTTGACCGGAATCGAACCTGGGACCTTTCAGTCCGCATGCCGCCGCTCTATCCACTGGGCCACACTGGTCTCGGCTCTGGTTTTTTTCTCTTAAGGTTCCTACTGTTCTAACTGGATGTGTCCCTCTCCCGCTCCCGCCCCGCAGATTCCGGAGGGAGCCGGCCCCCGATCCTGCCGCCCGGAGCCAGAGCCACGTCCGCCAAGCCCTTCTCGCCGCCCGGCGGCGCTCCTCCGGGGCGCTTCCCGGCGCCCGCCCCGGGCCACCACCACCGCGGCGGCGGCAGCAGCGGGCCGCCCGAGCCGCCGAGGAACCGCATGCCCCCGCCGCGGCCCGACGTGGGCGCCAAGCCCGAGGGCGCGGCCCCGCCGCCCGTGCCCAGCACGCCGCGGCCGCTCCAGGCCGGGCCGCTCAGCCGCGGGGGCGCCCGGCAGCCGGGCCCCGGGCCCGCGCCGCCCCCGTTCCCCGGCCACCGCGGCGCCGCCTTCGCGGGGGGCTCCGTCCGCCAGAGCCCCGCGGCCTTCTCGCACCGGCCGCCCTTGCCGCCGACGCCGAGCCGGGCGCTGGAGGACAAGCCGCCGCCGCCGCCGCCGCCCGTGGGCAGCCGGCCCGGCCCGCACCGGGACGCGGCGCCCGCGCCGCCGCCGCAGAACAGCAAGCCCCCGGTGCCCGCCAGCCCGCGGCCCGCCGCCCTGTCGCCCGCGCCGCCGCCGCCGCCGCCCAGCAGGCCCGGCCCCGCGCACCCGCCCGCCGGCCCCGGCGGCAGCGACGACATCCCCCGGCTGCCCCAGCGGAACGTGTCCCTCAGCTCGTCCGCGCCCCCGCTGCCGTCGCCGGGGCGCTCGGGGCCCCTGCCGCCGCCGCCCAGCGAGAGGCCGCCGCCGCCCGTGCGGGACCCGCCGGGCAGATCAGGTATGGCGAGGCGCGCGGGGGGCGAGCGGGCCCCTGCACCCCGGCCCGCCCACGGGTCGGGGCGCACCCCTGGTCCCGCTGAGCGCCTCCTGGGACTCCGGCTGAGGCTGCCCTCGTGGGGCCACTGTGGTTTGCACGTGGCCGCGTGCAGAGCTCCGGGAAGGCGGCTGATAGATACACCTCTGTCCGTGGTTTAGAGACGAGGAGGCTGGGGAAGCAATAAAAGGAAAGGATCACCAACTAGTTCATAAAGAAGAGGCCAGAACTTCTTCTTTATCTCTCATCTCGCCCTTCTGCAACCTGGCCTCTCCCTAAAGTGACTTCAGATGTCCCAATTAGGGAAACAAACTCCCCTGTCTCCTGCAGGAAGGAGGGCCCCGTTATTCCAACAAGAAAAGAAGGGCAATTATTTAAGAGGGAATGAACTTCTCCTGCACTTTTCTCTTTTTAAAAAAAAATGTATATTTGCCGAGACCGGTTTGGCTCGGTGTATAGAGAGCATCGGCCTGCGGGCTGAAAGGTCCCAGGTTGGATTCCGGTCGGGGGGCATGTACCTTGGTGGCGGGCACAACTCCAGTGCGGGGCGTGCAGGAGGCGGCTGATGGATGTCTCTCTCTCATCGATGTTTCTGACTTTCTATCCCTGTCCCTTCCTCTCTGTAAAAAAATCAATAAAATATATTTTTTTAAAATGTATATTTTATTGATTTTTTTTTTTACAGAGAGGAAGGGAAAGGGATAGAGAGTTAGAAACATCCATCAGCTGCCTCCTGCACACTCCCTATTGGGGATGTGCCCGCAACCAAGGTACATGCCCTTGACCAGAATCGAACCTGAGACCTTGAGCCCACAGGCCAACGCTCTATCCACTGAGCCAAGCCGGTTATAGGGCTCCTGCACTTCTTTATCTGTCAAGCTTTCCCGCCACTTCCTTGCCTATTAAAGACACATGTTAAATCCCATTTGGCTGTTTGCTAACATCTCTGGCACACAGAGCCTGTGGAGAATCAGATAAAAGGTACAGGCCTTCTCTTGACAAAAATGCTCATAAGCATAAACTCAAGCTATGCAAAATAGTTCAGGGGTTGGAGAACCTGATGAAGCACGTCTGTGGCCCCTGCCGAGGGTTGAGAAACCTGAATCTGAGGGAGCAGCTTTCAGAGTATGAAAAGAAATGTGAGGGCTACCCAGTATCATACTCTCTCTGCTAATTATAATAGGTCCTTTTTTGTTTTTACATCTGTTATTGATGGAATCAGAGGAACTATCTACTTTTAAAATTTAACCTTATATACTCAAGATGTTTGGAAATGGGGCATTTTTTTTTTCTCTCTGCAAAGTTAACGGACCGTTGACCCTGTGACCTCTGGAACCCAATAAACACCATTCTTTAAACCAGTGGCCCAAACTTGACCATATACTGCAATCACCTGGGGAGCTTTAAAAAGCACGATGCCTGGGCCCCTTCCTCAGGGAGGGCTTCTGGTTTTGTTGATCTGGGTTGCAGATGGGGCAGCAGGATACTGGGATTGCAATATTTCAGTGATTGTCATGTGCAGAAGAGTTTGAAAGCCACTCCTTCAAACTGCCCTGCCAGGGAGAGTCCACTCCAAACATACAAAGTTACTAATCCATTCAATCCAGTCCCTAGACATTGTAGCATCTTATTAAGTAGTCTTCTGTGAATTAACAAGAACAGGTAGTCAGATGAGTGAAATGCAGTGTCTTCTTTTTACCCAAAAGCTATGGATTTCCCCCAAAAGTGGTTGAGAAGCTGATTGCATAGCTCTACCAAATAGATGAATCAACAGATTAAATCTCCCCCAAAATAGGGCAGTCGCATATAATTATAACAGTTATTGTTCCTTTCAATTACATAAGACCTGTTTATTATAGAAAATTAGAATCATCTATAATCCTACCACATCTAAAAATAATCATTCAAAGGTTTTATTTTTTATATACTTTTTATTGATTTTTTTACAGAGAGTAAGGGAGAGGAATAGAGAGTTAGAAACATCGATGAGAGAGAGACACCGATAAGCTGCCTCTTGCATGCCCCTACTGGGAATGGCCCGAAACCAAGGTACATGCCCTTGACCGAAATCGAACCAGGGACTTTTCAGTCCTCAGACCGACACTCTATCCACTGAGCCAAACTGGTTTCGGCTCATAAGTTTTTTAAAATTCTCTCTTTTAAAAAAAATATGTTTATAAAATTAGTATCATACTATGTATATTGTTTAGTATTAATTTGCTTTTTATTTAACAATATTTCATTAACATTTCCTGATATGATACAATCTGACTTTTAATGACTGCATAATATTAAACCCTGCAAATACCTTATTTAATCCCTCAGTTGGTCAGTTAGGCCATTTCCAGATTTTTGCTGTTGCAGATAATGCAGGAATATATCATATATTAAATATTTGTAACCAATTATTTGTGCACATCTCTATGTATTTCCTTGGAAGGAATTTCTAGAAATGGAATGTCTAGGTCAATAGGTATTATGGATTTCATAGGCACTGCCAAATTGGCCTCTAGAAAATTTCTACCAATTTACATCCCCACAAGGAACATATGTGAGATCATCAAGGGCCACCTGGATTTTGAGGATTCATAGGCTTTCAAATTTGACAGATTTGTAGTCAAATCCTGGTTCTTCTCATTAGCCTCCTGACTTGGTCTTTTTAACTTTCAACACTTCATCTGCTGTCTCTACCGTTCAGGGCTATTATAAAAATCAAATGAGATTAAGTGTATATAGGGGTTATCTTATTTCCCAACATAAATGACCATTTTTGTTGTTATGCTGCCAATGGGAAATAGAAACGTTTCCTATTATGCTTGCCCAGGTTGAGAGACCGACCAGGGCAGGGCATGCCTCCTGCCTCATCAAGTGTCTGAGCCAAGACTTCAGGCAGGGGTGTCTGCGATGGACGAGTCCTTCCTTTGTAGGTCCTCCGATTGGATTCTGAATGTGCAGTTAGTAAGCGAAATTTACATCTGTAGCGCTAAGATGTGTGTTACATGAGATGTCAGCATCGGACAAGTGGAGCACACTGCTGAAGATCAGAGTTACTAAGGTCATGTTGGTTTTCAGGAAACGCTTAAGTTCCTTCTTTTTGTTTATTTTACTCATGACCCAACCAGCCTCTGCCCTTGGAGGATGGAAGAAGCAAGATAGGTTCCTTTGTGTTATCAAAAAGAATTTACTTTGAGTAAATTAAGTTTTCTAGGAACTTAAGGTTTTCTGATTCTACCATACCACTGCGCTTTAAAAAAGTGGTTTCAAATACTTAGGTAGTGCTTTTTGTTTTTTGGCTAAGTATTCCTGGCCGCAGAGCTATGGGAAAGGTGACTCTTTGGTGCCCTTTGTAAATAGGAAATCAAGCTCCGTAGGTGAGCAGCCTGCTCAGGGCCAGGGTCCTGCTCCAGCGCCTCTAACCCGGCTCGTGGATGAGCTGTTTATCGCTCCCTGTGTTAATCGCCCCCCGAAAGAGGAAGGACCAAGAAGGAACTTCTGTTCTCGGGATGACTAACATTGGGTTTCCTTGACCCACTTCTGTCTGGAAAGAGATTGTGTGCCTGTGGAATTAGCAATAATACTGTCTGTGCACTTAAAGAACTTAATTCATCTGAAGATCTTATATAACTTCATAGCTATTTAATTCTTTAAAAATCCTCTTTTAGTACAGCATTTAATAAGTATCATGTTGCAGTAATTAGTCCAATGGCTACTTAGAAGGATATTAAAATGTGTTTTCAGTATGTGTACAGTTGTCTGTATAAACAGATTATCACCTGTTCTCAATGGTATCATCTCCAATCTCAATACTAACAGCCACTTCGCTCTCAATATGCATTCGTTCCACATCTGTGTATACACATGTGTATTTCTGAGTTTGTATGTGCCTACTCCTTGCTTGGCTAAATCTCCTAGGAAGTGTCCACCGTTTCTCCATGTTCTCTATTAAAAGGGCCTGAATCCATCTGGCACACCATAACTGCAAACTGGTGATGGAGAATGTAAGGTATGGTCCTAAATGTTGCTTTTTCTTTTGCTCCAGGCCCTCTCCCACCTCCTCCTCCAATAAACAGAAATGGCAGCACATCTCGGGCCCTGCCTGCCACCCCACAGTTGCCGTCCAGAGGAGCAGTAGACAGTCCCAGGAGTGGGCCCCGGCCTCCCCCTCCTCCAGACAGGCCTGGTGCTGGGGTGCCTCCCCCACCTCCACCATCAACATCAATTAGAAATGGCTTCCAAGACTCTTCATGTGAAGGTGAGCTGTGGTCCCAGCTTTTTGGAATCGTGCAAGCTATAGAGCAGCAGCTGAGTGGGAAACTGATATTTGTGTGTGTGTTTGCATTAACATTTCTTGTCTGCATGACCCTCATTGTTATCACACTGTACTGATCTATCTAATCCAGCGATCTTCAATCTTTTTTATCTCAGGGCACAACATAAATTACTAAAATTCCAAGGCACATATTTGTTGCCAATCTGACAAGAAAAATAGGTTTAACTGTGATTCATTCACCCTAGATGGCTATTGTTGTGTTTGCTATTGTCATTTTTTTATTTGACAGTCTAAGGGAAAAGAGGTCAGTGTCCTTGACTAAATAGTCAGGTATTGCATGTTTTAAAAATTCTTGTGGCACAGCAGTTGAAAATCACTATTCTAACCTTTTTGGGGCCCATGATTTCAAATAAAACATAGTGATCCCCCTCCTCTACTTTCCAAAAAGTCAGGTCATTTTCACTGTTCATTTGAAAATGAAAAATTTTATTTAACTTTCCAGCAATACCAGCGTTCTGAAAAGAACCAGTTTTGTAGCTTAGCTTCTTATTGCCTGCCTTTCTAAACAGTTTGCTGCAGATAAGAGGCCCAATGCCCTGAGGTATTAGGCAACTTCCCTCTTCCTCTGTTATCAGCGGGTCGGAGGCATTCCTCCCCATGGTGGGAGGAATAGTTAAGAGAGAGATCTCAAGCCTTGGCCCCCAGCTCCTGAGCATCACTCCACTTAAAATCCCTTGGATCTCGCTTTGATTTGATTGGCAGGCCATATATTTTATTTATGTGCGAGGGCAGTGACATTTCTAGCACTTCCAGCTTTTCTCTAAACTTCCAGACGTAAGACTGGAAGCAATCTCTTCAGTTCCAGTCCATCCTGTGCTTTACATGACATGTTTTCAGAAGCAGATTGCCTGTTACTAAAGGCACTGTTTGTTTCTCTCCCTCAGATGAGTGGGAAAGCAGATTCAACTTTCATCCGATTTCTGACTTGCCACCTCCAGAGCCATATGTGCCAACAACCAAAAGTTATCCCAGTAAATTGGCAAGAAGTGAAAGCCGCAGTGAGTATTTCTGCAAGGGCTTTTGGTGGCTTCTTACTCTAACTGATAAAACTCTGGTTTATATAAACTGAGGGGTGCAGAGAAAATCCAGGCCTCTTGCCTGGAGTGGGAGACTTCGGATAAGTCACTTCCGGTTTGATGCCATCTAAATTCTGGTAAACTCCCCTTCTGCACATGATGGTGTTACAGAAGACCGGGGGAAAAAAACAAGCCATGCTTAGAGAAAGGGAGTTACGTTTTATTAAGCACAGGGCCAGAGGAAAATGTGCCTTTCCAATTCTGGGCCTCCCCACACATGGAGGAAACTTTTTCTATTTATACTTTTCCCAGCTCTTTTGTCTCCCAAATTTGGAATGAGACTTCTGGGCCTTTTGGGAAAGAAGGCCTATGTGCTGGGAAGAGGCCATGAGACCAAATCTCAAGGTTTGGCCTGGTGTCAGCACTGACAACTCTGTCTGGGGCATAGTCCACAGCCTCTCTGGAATGGGAGTAGTCTTATTTTCCTTATTATTTAAGCAAGCAAGCATTTACAGAAGCCAAAATAGCACAGTTAAAATTTCAAACAGCAGTTTTTATATATGATGGATGCTTCAATGGGAAAAAATGAAGATAATCCAGAATGCATATGAGAAACAATTATTTTAATGTGTCATCACAAGCCCAAAACACTGTTGGGTTGCTAGTAGATCAAATTGTATTATTTTGCTTGTTTAGACAATTGTCCCCATTTTGATATTCCTAAGATGGCACAGATAGAACCATTTCTTTCTAAACCTATTTTGAGACAAGCAAAATGTCTTAATTATAATAAAAACTTACTATAATGGCCTTGACCTCTTAAAATATAATTATGGCTTTATAGAATATTACATGAAAAATTTAAGTGTACCTATAATCTCCCCACATAACATATTTTCATCTACCAGATTCTCATCTAATTTTTATCCATCTAATAATAATTCTGACTAATTTATTGTAGTTAGAGAGTGAAGTTATTGGTACTGGGGTTTATATAACATTGTTTAGTAGACACTTTTCTATTTTATCTCATGGTTTTTATGATATAAGTTTCCATCTAGCCCGCATATAATAATTTAGTTTACCATTATTAGGTTGTTTCTGTTTTGGTTTTTTTTTGCTAATATATGTAATGCTGCCATAAGAAGTGAATCACTTTTCTACCATTGGGGGGAAATGTGAACAAGAAGAAGAAACAGAAAACTAAAATTTTACAACAATAAATGTATAGAACTTAAAAAGAATTAGCGTAAAATATACATATATCACTGATGAGACTCAGACCTGTGGCAGGCTTAGTTTCAGAACCAAATTCCCAAAGCAGAAATGTGTGGAGAAAAAGCATCGGAGCATGACAGATAACTGTCACAATGTCCCTAAAATGTTAACATACACACACATACAAACATCCCTTGCCCTTACTCCCTGGCTGAGCTCCTTACACATACTCAGAGCCTGCTGACCCCTTAGCACGGAGTTTTTAATATTTAGTTGACTCCCAGCCTTAGAGCAGATTAATATCAACTGAAGTTAAGGTTGATTAGAAGCAAAATCAATGACTTCAGAGAGAAGTGATAGGTGGCAAAAGAGGAGATAGGGACACAGAATTGTGCTACAGATTAGAGCACAGGACAACACTAAGATGTTTCTATTGGGTTATCAAAGATAGGTCAAATTGTGCTTTGTGCCTATGCTAAAGAATTTAAGGAATAGAAAATATTTTAGGAAAATTTTCATGAATAAATAGAAGTAAACATAATATTGCTGCTTAAAATGAAAAGTTTAATTCCTGGGGAAAATTATTTATGTGGAATACTGCATTCCTAGACGATGCCTAATAAAAGAGGTATAACAAAAGTTGGTGGTTGAAATTTTGGGTGAAAAATGAGTTCACATGGGACAAATCTCTTTGAGCTCTGCATGTTTATATGCACGTTTGTAGTGTACATGTGCAGTGTGTGTGTTGATGTCATAAGAGGGGCTTCTATCTGATAAGAGTACAACCTGCTTTTCTTCCCTCTTGGGCACTAATAAATGAATTCACTTTAAGGAGTCGTTCACATAGATTCTAAACATGTTAATACATACACATAGGAGGGCAAAAGTGGGTTATTATGGAAAAATACATGCAGGTTATGATTATTAGAATTGCTTTATTAACTCAAAAGAATATCTCAGTGGCACAGTGCACTTACTTTGCCTTCCCCTGTGTGTGTTTGTGTGTGTGTGTGTGTGTATGTGTGTGTGTGTGTGTGTTTTAACTTACCTTTATGTTGAAAGTTTTACAGATTACATATATTTTTAAGTCAGTTACAAAATCATCTTCCCCAGCCCCTCTAGAGACTTTTTTATATAATAGCTGAACACATTCCTTTCCCCATCCTCCTGTCTTTAATACTTTATGAAATTTGAAGATGGGAACTGTCCTGCTCACTGTTGCATCTTTCTGGAGTGGCACAGAGCCTGAAACATGGTAGACACTTTAAAATATTTCTTAAATTGGTGAATTAGTTTCCACTGCTCTGCCAAAACTCTTTTTGTAGATTTACTTTAAATTTCTAGCATTATGCATTTTGATATTTTCATACTGAAAAAGGATCATCTCTCTAAAAAACACATAAAATACTATCAGATGGTTTTATTCTGCTCCTGCTACCTTGGCCTCCAGGCCCACAGCCTGGTAGGGCACCCAGACGGCCCTGAGCAGTGCCACCTCGTTCAAGCTCTGCATAAAGCCAGTCCTTGTTTTGCTAACCACTGCAGTATAGCAGTTGACAGTCAAAGCCCCATGACAGATGGCTGCTGTAAAACCAGATGAGTCTTTCCTCAGACGCCTGCCCAGGGAAAGACTTGGCTGGGATAGTAAAAGGAACAGGCAAGACAATGGGATGCCAGTGTTTTCCTCTGACTCCTGTCCTTGCTCAGAGATTTGGTTCTATCGCAGACATCCCTAACAGGGCCACTAGGATCATTGTTAAGATGCCTGCAGAGGAATCTGCTGGTGCCAGCTCACTGGAGTCTCAGAGCAGTGGCCTCAGCATGCATACTCAATTGTCATGTGCCCCCGGTAGACAAGCTTAAGCATCTGAGCACCTGGCCCTATGCCTAACAACAGTAAGATCCTCAGACAAATGTGTTCGGGGACAAATGAATTTCAAATATTGTAAATGGCTTAAGCCTGGATAGCTTACAAATATGCATAGAATGCAGTGTGTCCATAATTATATGTGTAAGGAGTAATGACTTTGAAAGATGTTCAAAATGACTATGATCCAATTTTTAGAAGACAAAAAGGAACTGTTTATACATAGAAAATATGGAAATAATGTTATCTCTGGGTGGTGCAAACATGGGTGAATCTTTTGCTTTGTTTTTACTTCTCTATTTTTTTTTCTAAACCTAGAATAAATGCATACTATGTTTG
>PVJN01052796.1:0-13961 GCA_004026805.1 Lasiurus borealis | reverse complement strand
TGCATACAAGTCATTTGGTTGATCTCTTATCTACCCCACCCCCCAAACCTCCCCACCCTTCCCACTATAATTTGACAGTCTGTTTGATGCTTCTCTGCTCTGTAGCTATCATTCTGTATATCAGGTTATAATGTTCCTTATTATCCATAAATGAATGAGGTCATGTGATATTTTTCTTTCACTGACTGGCTTATTTCACTTAGCATAATGCTTTCCAGTTCCATCTATGCTGCTGCAAATGGTAAGAATTCCTTTTTTATAGCAGCATAGTATTCCATCGTGTGTGGATGTACCATAGTTTTCTATTTTATTTATTTATTTTTAAATTAAATCTTTATTATTCAGATTATTACATTTGTTTCTCTTTTTTCCCCTCCATAGCTCCCCTCCACCTGGCTCCCAACCTTCCCTCTACCCTTACCTCCCTCCCATTGACCTCATCCATAGGTGTATGATTTTTGTCCATTGTCTCCCTGCACTCTCCTCACCACTTTCACCCTGAGAATTATCAGTCCACTCCCTTTCTGTGCTCCTGATTATTCACCAGTTTTTTCTATTGATCAAATTTTTAATTCACTTAATTTTTAGATTCACTTGTTGATAGGTATGTATTTGTTGTTCATAATCTTTATCTTTACCTTTTTCTTCTTCCTCTTCTTAAAGAGTACCTTTCAGCATTTTATATAATACTGGTTTGGAGTTGATGAACTCCTTTAGCTTTTTCTTATCTGTGAAGCTCTTTATCTGCCCTTCAATTCTGAATGATAGCTTTGCTGGATAGAGTAATCTTGGTTGTAGGTTCTTGCTATTCATCATGTTGAATATTTCTTGCCACTTCTGCCTGGCCTGCATAGTTTCTGTTGAGAAATCAGCTGACAGTCGTATGGGTGCTCCCTTGTAGGTAATGACTGTTTTTCTCTTGCTGCTTTTAATATTCTCTCTTTGTCTTTTGCTCTTGGCATTTTAATTATGATGTGTCTTGGTGTAGTCCTCTTTAGATTACTTTTTTGTTTTTCTTAAAGATTTATATCTTTTTAAAAATATATATTTTATTGATTTTTTACAGAGAGAAAGGGAGAGAGATAGAAAGTCAGAAACATCAATGAGAGAGAGACATCGATCAGCCGCCTCCTGCACACCCCACTGTGGAGATGTGCCCGCAAGCAAGGTACATGCCCCCAGCCGGAATCGAACCTGGGACCTTTCAGTCTGCAAGTCGACACTCTATCCACTGAGCCAAACTGGTCTTGGCTGGATTACTTTTATATGGGGTTCTGTGTGCTTCCTGGACTTGTAAGTCTATTTCTTTCATCAGATATGGGAAGTTTTCAGTCATTATTTCTTCAAATAGGTTTTCAGTATCTTGCTCCCTCTCTTCTTCTGGCACCCCCATAATTCTGATGTTGGTACGCTTGAAGCTGTCCCAGTACCACAGTTTTCTAATCCACTCATACGCTGAAGGACACTTAGGCTGTTTCCAAATCTTAGCTATTGTAAATTGTGCTGCTATGAACATAGGGGTGCATGTATCCTTTCTGATCGGTGTTTCTAATTTCTTGGGATATATTCCTAGAAGTGGTATTACTGGGTCAAATGGGAGTTCCATTTTTAAATTTCTGAGGAAACGCCATACTATTTTACTATTAATCTGAGAGATTATCAGGAATTCTCTTTTCCCAGGTATCCACATGGCTTGCTTCCTCACTCCTTCAGGTTTTTAATGACACCTTCTCAAATTTAATCCTTCCCATGCCCGGCCAGCATGGCTCAGTGGTTGAGTGTGGCCTATGAACCAGAAGATCATGGTTTGATTCCTGGTCAGGGCATATGCCCAGGTTTCAGGCTCAATCCCCAGTGTGGGATGTGCAGTTGATCAATGATTCTCTCTCATTATCAATGTTTTTATCTCTCTTTCTCTCCCTTCCTCTCTGAAATCAATAAAAATATATATATTTAAAATAATAATAAAATAAAACGCAAACTTTCACATTCATTTCTATTTTCTGCGTATATTTTTCTCTACACCATTTATCATTTAATATATTATATAATTATTTGTTTGTATCTTGCCCCTTTACCACTGCTGTCCTCCACTATAATGTAACCTCCATGAATCTTATCTGTTCACGAGAGGCCCAGTGCACAGATTCATACATCAGTAGGGTCCCTCAGCATGGGCTGCACACTCTTGCAATCCAGAAACCCTCAGAGAATGTCAAAGAGCCAGTTTTGGCCCAATCCCTTCAGGCTAGGCCAAGGGACCCCACCAGTGAGAAAATTCGTTCACCAGGTCTCTAGCACACCCTCCCTCTTTCTGTTTGAGATTCATCAGTCTGTTCAATGTTTCTATGCCTGTGCATTAAGTGTCTGCCCCCTGGTGGTCAGTGCATGTCACAGCTAATGGTCACTGAGACTTTTATACATATAGACTAGAAGCCCAGTGCACAAAGCTTTGTGCTAGAATGGGCTTTCCTTTCCCTGGCTGCCAGCACTGCCTATCCATCTGGCCCAGCTTCTTTCCACTCAGGCCCCAGAGCCGCCTCTTTCCACTCTGACCTGCCATCCCACGCTGTCTAGAGGCCCTGAGACCAGGGGGGGGGGGGGACAGAACACCTGCATCATCACCATGGTGACAACTCAAGTGTCCTGTCCCCGTCATTTGGCGCCTGTGTATGCAAATTAACCACCATCTTTGTTGGGTTAATTTGCATATCACTCCTGATTAGTTGGTGGCATAACAGAGCTATGGTCAATTTACATGTTTGTCTATTATTAGGTAAGATTATTGTATCTCTAGAAATAGGATAATACTTGGGACATAATAGGCATTCGGTAAATATGTGTGAAATGAATAAAAACACATCATGGAGTTTTCTCTTTGAATTTAATAGTATAAGAATATGAAAAATTTAGTAGTGATGGGACTCGGGGTATGCAGATGTGTCTTTTAACATCAGCCACAGCAGACCAATACAGTATATCCACACTTAAATTGAAAAGGTCCTGCTCTCTCAACTCTGAGATTAATAATTGGAAATTTTTTCTTGTTAATCATCATCTAAAGATATTTTTGCCATTAATTTTTATTTGAGAGTGAAAGGGAGGGGGAAAGACACAGAGAAACATTGATGTGAAGAGACACATTGATGGGTTGCCTCCCGCATGTACCCCAAGGGGGTGACAGGGATAGAACCTGCAACCAAGGTATGTGCTCTTGTCTGAAATCGAACCCATGACCCTTCAGTTGCCAGCTGATGCTGTAACCACCAATCCAAACCGGATAGGGCAATAATTGGAAACTGTTATGGACAGAATAAATCAAGGAGGTCCCCTTCTTAAGAGAATGCTCTCCCAAATCTTGGGTTCTGTCAAGTAAGTTTGGGAGTCATTAAAATAATCCTCTCTTCTCACTTACAGAGGATTCCCCCTGAAACAGAAATACCCCAGGAGGGGATCATAGCTTAATCCTTCACCATTTAGCACTTGAGTTGGATTTAGGATAAGGGTTAAGGACTGGTCAGAAAGATTCATTTTACTAATTTTACAGTTGTGCCTGGGACAGAATATGACCTTTTTTTCACACACCAATATCCCCTTTCGCCCTGACTGGTTTGGCTCTGTGGATAGAGCATCAGCCTGTGGACTGAAGGGTCCCAGGTTCGATTCTGGTCAAGGGCCTATACCTGGGTTGCAGGCACATCCCCAGCAGCTGATCAATGTTTCTCTCCCATTGATGTTTCTAATTCTCTATTCCTCTCCCTTCCTCTCTGTAAAAAAATCAATAAAATATATATATTTTAAAAAATTCCCTTTGCCCTTAAATATCACTCTATAAATCCTATGGATTGCAACTGATTAAGGAGGATCTGTGGTTCTAATCAGCTACAATTCCATCAATTCTACCAAACTGATCTCTCTGCAATTGTAATTTCAAAGAATTCTTGAGGAGGAAGAGATTTGGATTTCTAACATACCAAACTGGTATCACAGAATGTAAGCCTCCCAATTTGTACTCTGAGGTATAGTTTTGGCAGGGGGAGTGTCCATTGATTAGTTCATCATGTGATATAAATAAGTTCATATATATATATATATATATATATATATATATATATATATATATAACAATATATATATATATTGTAGTTTACACCCAAACATTTTTACTCAAGTTGAGTGATTCTTATGCCAGGCGTGAGCAGTGATTCTCCAACTTCTATCAGGGATCCGCTATATCTAGAGCAAAAATACAGATTCCTGACTCCCATTTGTTGTTGTTGTTATTATTATTATTACTAGTATTTTAATATATTTTTACTTATTTCAGAGAGGAAGGGAGAGGGAGAATCATTGATCTGCATTTCCTGCCGGCCCCCTACTAGAGATCAAGCCTGCAACCTGTGTGTGAGCCCTGATAAGAATTGAACTCTGACATCCTGCTTTATAGGTCCATGCTCAACCACTGAGCTACCCCGGCTGGGCCCTGGCTCCCATCTAGATCTAGCAAAACAGAATCTCAGTTAGGGTACAACCTAATAATATGTGTTTTTATTATTTATTTATTTATTTTTTAAAATATATTTTATTGATTTTGTACAGAGAGGAAGGGAGAAGGACAGAGTTAGAAACATCGATGAGAGAGAGACATCAATCAGCTGCCTCCTGCACGCCCCCCACTGGGGATGTGCCTGCATGCCCTTGACCGGAACCAAACCTGGGACTTCTCAGTCCACTGACCGATGCTCTATCCACTGACCCAAACCAGTTTCGGCATAATCCGTGTTTTTAAAAAGGGATCTGATGATTATCATGAATGGCCAGGTTGGGAAAGACTGGGAGAGATACCATCATAGCATTGTATATGATATAGAACCTGACTTTAGAAACCTGATGGTTAGTTTCATCACAGTGGTCAACATGTGGTACACTATACAAATGTTACCAATGCAAAGACAGAAGAGGGGAAGATTGAGTGGAGTAAATAAGATCTTAGTGGGCTTTGAGGTTCATATAGGATTTGAATAAAGGAGAGAGTACCCCTGCAGGTGTGCTCAGTGGTTGAGTGTTGACCTATGAACCAGGAGGTCACAGTTTGATTTTCGGTCAGGACACATGTGGACTTGATCCTCAGTGTGGGGTGTGCAGGATGCAGCCAATCAGTGATTCTCTTCATTCATTAATGTTTCTCTCTCTTTCCCTCTCCCTTCTTCCCTTAAATAAAAATATAATAAGAGAGGAGCACATGGGGGAAAATCAGTAGGGAAATGAACAAAAGTTTATAGGCAGGAACATAGAAGCACGTTCTCTGAATATTGAATCTGGTCAAACTAGAATGTACACTTTGATGAAGATTATGAAATAGAGGTTGATAGGGAGGGTTGGGCCAGATTATAGACTATTTCAGAAGTTAGGCAGAAGAGTTTAACTTGCCTAAGGTGGGAAAATAGGAAGTAAAATTAAAGCAACTGAGTAAAATCCTCTGTGAGTGGCAACAAGTATATGGGTTCTGGTGCACACATGAAAGTTAAGCCTACTTCTTCCTCTTAATTCTGACTCTCCAGCAAGGGAAAGCTAGCTGAGGGATCTGTGGAAAGATGCATCACATGATGACCTAATCAAAGTGTTTTTCTTCTCACCCAACTCTCTAATACAAATCTTTTCCATCTCTGATACCAATTCCCTTTGCCTCTTGCTTTTGAAATCAGCAGAAGAGTTTCCAGGGAACCTGAAACTTGCTTTACAATTTAGAGCAATGCTTACTTCATATATATATATATATGAAGTAAGCATTGCTCTCTATATATGTTGATTTCAGAGAGGAAGGGAGAGGGAGAGGAAGACAGAGATAGAAACATCAATGATAAGAGAATGATTGATCAGCTGCCCCCTATATTCCCTGACTGGGGATCAAGCCCATAATCTGGGCATGTGCCCTGACCAGGAATCGAACTGTGACCTCCTTGTTCATAGGTCGATGCTCAACCCCCTACCCGGGCCAATGCTTACTTCTAATGCTAGAAACCCATCTGGCTTGATCTGTAACCCCAAGGTAGTTTTCTAAATCCTAAACATATATTGGAAATTCCCCATAACTCAGGAAGCAGATTACCTACATTGGGTATGAATGTTTGCTCTGAATTCTCCTGGTAAAAAGACTTGTGAATTGTGATCCTATAGAAAACCATACTGATGACAAAGGGGCACAGAGGTATGGTATTTACCTAGGCAGGTAAGCTTTCTCCCTCTCTTCTGTTTCTTTGCTCACTACTGAACAGGAAGTTTTAGAAGCCAATGCTCCAGCCAGAAAGCCAAGTTCCTGGGTGATTGAGGATTTTCTGGTTTTGAATTAAACAGAAAACTAAATTAGCAAATTAATTGTTGGTTGTATTTTCCTGGGCCCTTCATCAGCTGCTGCAGGACCAGTAGCCAATCAGAGAAGGCTTTTGGCTTCCCCGGAGAGGGGGCAGGGTTCAGAATCAGGTTCTGCTAGCTACCAAGTGTCAGACATGTTAATTTTAAATTACTTCTGTACAGCTTGGTGTCAAAATGATTAAAGCATGAAGAGAAAAACAGGACCAAAGGAGAGAGAAGGGAAATAATTTACCTTGCATTTGGAGCAAGGACACTTGCAATTCCATTTCAGCTGGCTTTCTCCTGTAACTTACTGAAGTTCTACGCTTTAGGCCCTTTAGTGACCAAAGATGGGAGGGCTGTGTGATGGTCATGGCTCTCCATTCTCTTTGTATACTGTCACTATGTCTATATGGCAGAATCTCTATCAGAAACACTAATATGGCCACACTTTCTTTCCCTTTCCCCAATTAAATGTAATTCTGTTATTAGGCACTGTCCTAAGTATATTTTACATATAACATCTACAATAATAAAAGTACAATATGCTAATTAGACCAGATGTCCTTCTGGATGACCTTCTGGACCAAGCTGGGGCTGTGAGGGAAGCCGGTGCCAGCAACCAGGGGAAGGAAGGCCTCCTCTTTCATGAATTCCATGCATCTGGTCCCTACTATAATATAATCATCACAACAATGCAATGAGGTGGATGTTATTTCCGTCCCACAGATGGGAAAACTTTGGCTAGTGGAGGCAGAGTTGGGATTCTAGTCCCAGGTTTGTCAGACTGCCTCCTCTTTATTTTCCCTTTTGGGTTTGAAAGAACCAAGCAAGATTGTTACGACAACTTCATTGTCCCTTTTAACAGTCATGCATGCTTTTTTTTGTTTGTTTTTTGTTTAAAGATGCTGCTGCGGTCAGCCTTATTCCCCAGAAAATAGAACAATTTTTGGAGAACTAGTTTCCCAGGTGAGCCGTTAGGTAACTCATTGGTTGGTTTGTCTTTGTCTCTGTACCCAATTTTAACCAGTTGGTTCCATAACTTTTGCTTAAGATGAGCCATCTCATCTGAATATTTCATGTGAAATATAAGGCTGAGCCCTTCTGCTATTGCTTTTCAGATTTCACCACAAAGCTCTGCTATTTGATTTCTCTCAGTCTGCGAGATTTGATTTTTTCTACCCTTTCTATAGTCACATCACTAGTATCTCACTATGTTGTTTGCCTCTAGAATTGCAATATGGTGCTACAATTCAATTTTTAAGATCCTAGTAGTATATAATCCACAATATTGCTCTCTGGATGCCACTAAAGTTTTAGTTACACTAGGACAGTGGTCGGCAAACTGCGGCTCTCGAGCCACATGCGGCTTTTGGGCCATTGAGTGTGGCTATTCCGCAAAATACCACGGCCTGGGTGAGTCTATTTTGAAGAATTGGCATTAGAAGTTTAAGTTTAAAAAATCTGGCTCTCAAAATAAATTTCTATTGTACTGTTGATATTTGGCTCTGTTGACTAATGAGTTTGCCGACCACTGGGCTAGGATATCCTAAGGGTGCCAAGTGATACCCAAGCCACTATATTTCAAGATAATATTGACAATGACAAAAAACATTATCTAAAATTACAAGGCTTAAATGTAGAAATACCAAATCTTAGAACTTCAGGATGTTATTATCAGCTGACTTCTAGTAAGTGCTTGCTTTTCAACAACCTAATGAAGAAGGTTATATTGTTTCCCCCTTTTTCACAGTGTCCAAGTGGATGAATGTCAGGACAAGGATGAAAGATACCTTAAACATTATATAGTCCACCATATGCATTTTGAATGCTTCTAGTGATGAATGTTATATTTAAGACAGTATTTCGTATTTATATGTCTTCCATGTTCTCTGAAGCTCCTAACCTTCAGTTTTGGGGACCCTCTCAGGACAAATCTAATTATTTTTTTTACACAATAGCCTTTCAGGTATTTCAAGATGGCCCTAGATCACTCATGACTTCTTTAATTCTTTGTTATAAGCCAGGGTTTCTAGTCTCCTCACTATCTCGGTTGGTTGCTCTTAATTATATCCCTCTAAAAGTGAATATCTGCCTGGCCAGCATAGCTCAGTGCTTGAGTGTTGACCTATGAACCAGGAGGTCCCTGTTCGATTTCCAGTCAGGGCACATGCCGGGGTTGTGGGCTCAATCCCCAGTGTGGGGCCTGCAGGAGGCAGACAATCAAAGATTCTCTCTCATCATTAATGTTCCTCTCTCTTCCTTCCTCTCTGAAATCAATAAAAATATATTTGGGGAGAAACCAAGATGGCAGCATAGGTGAACACCTAAACTGCTGCCTCGCATAACAATTTCAAAACTATAGCTAAAAGACAGAATGGACATTATCCAAAAGCACAGGAAAGCTGGCTGAGTGGAAATTCTACAACTAGAAGGAAAGAGATGAGCTCATGGAGACTAAGAGGAGCTGCAAAAAACCAAGGTATGTAGACACACTCGTGGAGAGGACAGGCGGCAGAGTGCCTGGCTGGCTTCCTCTAACAGGAGGGAGATGGAAACTCCAGATTGCACTGAACCCCAGTTCTGGGTGAGGCTCATACAGGGGGAGTCTGGACTGTCATGAAAAGGGAGGAGGGCACAGAAACTCAGGGGAGCCACAAAAGGCAGAGGTCTGGAGGAGTACATGCCAGTGCGTGCAGAGAGGACTGATTGTTGATTGTGCCGCTGGCTTTCTCTAGTGGGAGAAAGACTGATCCTCCCTACTGTGCTGAAATCCACTTCCTACTGCACTGAACCCCAATTTCAGGCAAGACCCTGGGGACCCAGACTCATACAGGTCCCCAAAGCGCATGAAAACTCAGGGGAGCTGTAAAAGGCAGAGGTCTGGAGGCACACATTCACAAGTTCATGCAGAGAGGGCTGCAGTGATTACTGAGGGACACTGAGAACCAGGGGCCTCATAGGGCAGGACTGAGGAAAAGCCAAGGCTGTCTGCTCAGCCCTGAGACTCTGCCCCATCTAAGCTGAGCACAGAGGCTTTTGCAATTTTGCAAGACTTGTCTCATAAGGCTGTCTCCAGCACAGAAGTTCTCTCCACTTAGACACAGCTGATCCTCACAACCAATTGGCTTGGAAGTCAAATCCCCCCAGTGATATCAACAACAATCAAGACTTAACTACAACAAGGCTGTACACACAGGCCACAAAGGGATGCACCAAGAGAGTCCACCTCAGGTAACTGGGGAGGCAGAGCTACTGGGCCATATAGGACACCTAGCACACAAAGCTACTCTACCAACTCAGGGAAGCAGCAAAAATGTGAGACAAAGGAACAATCACAAACCAAAGAAATGAAGGGAAACAAAAGATAGGATATAGAGTTTAAAACCACAGTTACAAGGTTTTTCAAGAATTTTCTAGAAAAGATGGATAAATTTAGCGAGACACAACAGGAGATGAAAAAGGACCAACTAGAAATTAAACATACACTGACTGAAATAAAAAATATTATACAGAGACCTAACAGCAGACTAGAGGAACACAGAATCAAGTCAAAGATTTGAACAAAGAAGCAGAAAACACTCAACTGGAAAAGCAAAAAGAATCCAAAAATGTGAAGATAGTGTAAGGAGCTTCTGGGACAACTTCAAGCATACCAACATCAGAATTATGGGGATGCCAGAAGAAGAGAGTGAGCAAAATACTGAAAACCTATTTGAAGAAATAATGACTGAAAACTTGCCCCACCTGGTGAAAGAAATAGACTTACAAATCCAGGAAGCGCACAGAACCCCAAACAAAAGGAATCCAAAGAGAACCACACCAAGACACATCATAATTAAAATATCAAGAGCAAAAGACAAAAAAAAATATTAAAAGGAGCAAGAGAAAAACAGTTAATTACCTACAAGGGAGCACCCATATGATTGTCAGCTGATTTCTCAACAGAAACTATGCAGGCCAGATGGAAGTGGCAAGAAATATTCAAAGTGATGAATAACAAAAAGCTACAACCAAGATTACTCCATCCAGCAAAGCTATCATTCAGAATTGAAGGGCAGATAAAGAGCTTCACAGATAAGAAAAACCAAATCAGTATTATATGAAATGCTGAAAGGTACTCTTTAAAAAGAGGAAGAAGAAAAAGGTAAAGATAAAAACTATGAACAACAAATACATACATATCAAGTGAATCTAAAAATCAAGTGAATTAGAAATCTGATGAACAGAATAAACTGGTGAATATAATAGAATCAGGGGCATAGAAAGGGAGTGGACTGACAATTCTCAGGGGAAAGGGGTGAGGGAGAGACTGGACAAAAATTGTACACCAATGGATGAGGACAATGGTGGGGGGAGGTAAGGGCAGAGGGAGGAATGGGAGCCAGGTGGAGGGGAGCTATGGGGCCAAAAAAGAGGAACAATTGTAATAATCTGAACAATAAAGATTTAAAAATATATATGTATATATTTAAAAATAAGTACAATGAAAGTGAACATGTTACTTAGATGTGATCTAGCAGAATGGAGTGGAACTCTTTCTTTCCTTTTCTGTTCCAGATGCTGTATTTCTATTAATCCAGCCTAAAATTGTATTTAATTAAACTAAATCTCCATATTGAGGGGGGAGAGAACCAACCTGGTACCCTAGCACCTCCCCTTGCCATGATTTTCATGTTTAAGTTCCTTTTCTAGTTCTGTCAAACACACCCACACGCTCTCCTGCATGACCTTGATCACCATTTTTTGTGTAGTAGTACTGATCTATGGGCACATATATTACACTTATTTTTCTCTTGGTTTCCACCACCTTATTTCTTCCCACTTCAACTCCTGGTTTCTACCTAGTACAATGTCAGAGAATCCAAATCTCTTTCTAATCATCTTGCTTTTTTAAAATGTGAGGTAAGCAGATTCTGAATCTGGTGAGGTTAGATGTTGTCTGTCCTGGTTAGCATTTACAACGCATATGCTGACAGTTTGAGGCTGGCTTCCAATAATCTAATTTGAGAATGCTTTTCTGAAGCAAATCTCAACAAATTTCACTTTATTGAAGTTCCAGAGGAAAAAACTTGGCTCAGGACTTGTTCATATAGGGGACATTTTAAATGTAAAAGGTGGTGAATTAATGGTGACTCTTCACTGATAACCAGCCTGGATAATAAGAAGCAAAATGGAAGCAGCGTAGGTTTACAATCCTAGTTCTAGGGGTTCCAGCCTGGGTGATCTAGTGCTAGTTACTTAACTCCTATGCCTCATTTTCCTCATCTATAAAACAGTAGCAACAATTGTACCACATCTTAGGCCAGTCATGAGGAATTAATTCATATCAAGAACTTAGAATAGTGCCTGGCTCTCACATAGTAAAGGACAGATACTATTATTCCTGCATGTTGGAAGATAATTTAAAGGTTAGAACAGAAA
Organism: Lasiurus borealis; assembly: GCA_004026805.1. Classification (NCBI taxonomy): domain Eukaryota; kingdom Metazoa; phylum Chordata; class Mammalia; order Chiroptera; family Vespertilionidae; genus Lasiurus; species Lasiurus borealis. The sequence goes on along the minus strand of PVJN01052796.1, from coordinate 2,186 downwards.
AAAAAAGATTATTTCTCCGAGGGACTTAGGTTTTCTGCCTGCATCCTTACAAGACTTAATTCATTGAGCCACAGTACTGAAGTTTTGGCTTTATAAGGAAGCAAATATTCAGGAGCCTCAAGAGCCATTTGTGAATGAATGTCCCTCAACCTGGAGCTGGTGAGAAACTGGGTAAAACTGAAATTTAAGAGGGAGAGTAAAGGTTAGAAGAATTAGAATCTATGGGCGGATGAGATATTTTTGTCCCTATTGAGGGAAAAATAAAAAGCTTTTGGACAAAATGAATAAATGTGGCTTCTAGTGAGGGCTGTAGAGTTACCAATCCTATCAAAAGAACTAAGTGGTCTATAATGGCCAATATTTTTAAATCTCTGGATTTAAAAAAGGTGAAAACATGACTTCCTACACCCCCCCAGTACCACTTTTTTTTGGTGTTGGCCATAAAGCAGTTTAGTACAGAATTCTACAAAATGTCCAAGATTCCAGATACTTACGTTTGGTTATGTTGTATGGTCTACAGTGTAGACTCTACGCTAACAGAAGTAGATTAGTTTAGGTTGTGTCAAATCGTGTTAAAATACAACACTAAATAAATGCAAAGAGCCCCAGAACAAAGAAAATAATTAAGCTGGTTTAACTGCATTCAACCCACGATGCTAAATCCCTGTAGGGGGGCTCGAATTAAACAACAAATTTGGTTTCTCGGCCTAAATCCTTTTCTTCAAAGGAGGAACATTTTCTTGTAATTCTGATAAGTTTGTTTTCATCTTCTTCATTTCTTAGTCCCTAGAGAAGCTGGGGTGAAAACAACCCCAATGATGGAGTTGCGTTTTAGGAAGAGATGCACACTGGAATAGGGAGTGATTCCTCAGATAAAGAATTCCTGGGCCATCTGAGGCACAGGAGGTGTGAGATTGTTCAATCCCAGAAAAAACCCAGCTAGTGACGCCCCAGATTAAAGATTCTACCCGGCAGCGAATCAAATAAAGCTGCAAGGGAGATAATAAGGTGTAATTGTAGCAGTGTTGTTAGTGCCTGTGTATGGAGTCCGGCAGCAATTTGGTTGAACCCCCCTCTTTATTTTGAAAAAATTTTTAATTTTAGCAATAAGAATTCTTGCCTTATAATTTGGTACAAAACCTCACAGTTTAATATTGCAAAAGCCGGGAAATGTTGAAATGTGGCTGCTATCCTAACTTTTTCAAACTCTTTCGATTCCCCCTCCCCCAACCCCCCGTTGGATTCAGAAAACAAACGTTTCTTTAAAAGTTTAGCAAGGTTTGCCCTCGCCGGTTTGGCTCCGTGAACAGAGCGTGGGCCTGCGGAACCAAGGGTCCCGGTTCGATCCAGGTCAAGGGCACGAACCCCGGTTCCAGGTTCCTCCCCGGCCAGGGCCCGTGTAAGGAGTCAACCAATACGTGTTCCTGCCTTTCCCTCGCTCAAGATCAATGAAAAAAAGTAAAAAAATAAAAATAAAAAAAATCCTCGGGTGAGGATTTTAGATAAAGTGACAACCCTGAAAGTATGTTAAATATACATTTTTTAAAAAGCTCAGCAAGGCTTTTTAAGCCACGAACTCGTCAGCTGACCGCTGTAATGAACTCTCCTGGCTTAAAATCTTTGTGTTCAGAGGGAGAGGAAAAACCCCAGCTCCTTCTGTTAAGGAGCCTCTTTAAAATCCCTCACCATCAGTATATTTTGTTTCATTTCCTTTGAGTCAGCGGTTCAACGTGGTGTTGCTCTAGGTTTTATCAACCGACTGCTCTTCCCCTCCCCGCCCCCCACCCCCCATTATTCCCCGTCGTTTTAAAGTAGAAGGGAGGTCAGCAGGCGGGAGGAGGGAACTGTGGCCAACTCCGCGGGGCCAGCCCACGGGCTCCTCTCAAGTAACTGCAAGTTTTCTGACAGGAAACTAGTCCGTTGCTCTAAGTTTCGGCCCCGTTTCCCACGGCCCCGGCGGCGGCGGCAGCGCCCCTGACGCCCCTCCTGGGGCCGGGCTGGGCCGCGGGGCGCGGGGGGCCGCGGGCGGCAGGGGGCAGCAGCGGGAGCCCGTTGTTCTCCAGGCGGGGGGTGGGGCGGGAAACACCCCCCCAACCCCCCGTTTCCGCGCCCGTCCCTCCCCCCACCTCACGCCTTCCCTCCCCTCCTCACCGGGAGGAGGGCGGGGGCGCGGGGCCCTCCCCCGG
>PVJN01052795.1:0-13961 GCA_004026805.1 Lasiurus borealis | reverse complement strand
TCCTCCTCCTCCTCCTCCTCCTCCTCCTCTTCTTTCTTCTACTTCTCCTCCTGCTCCTCCTCCTTCTACTCTTTCTCCTCCTCCTCCTTTTTCTTTTAGGAGGTATGATTTGCATACAATAAAATTTACCATCTAAATTGTTCACTATGATGAATTTTAACACATATGCCCATGTAACCAGGACCCCAAGTAAGATCAAGAATATTTTCTTCAATTCAGATAGTTCTTTTGTTCCTTTCCAATCTAGACTCCCAATAATCTGATCCCCATTATTTTAGTGTTGCCTTTTCTTTCATTTCATCTAAATGTAGAGCAGATACCTTTTAGGCTTTTATTTCACACCTTTTATGCTTGACTTCTTTCTCTTAACATAGTATTTTTTTTTTTTTTTTTGGAATTCATCCAAATTGAGGTATTGCTAGTTTGTTCCTTTCTACCGGATGAGTAGACCGGAATTTATGTCTCAGTACTCTCATTGAGACCACTGGCCTGTTTCCAGTTTTTGACCATTTTGAACAAGGCCGTTACAGGTCTTTTGTGGACATGTATTTTCATTTCTCCTGGGTAAAAACCTAGAGAGAGAGATTATTGCTGGGTCACAGGGTAGATGTATGCTATACTTTCTCAACACCTACAAAAAAGTTCTTCAAAATTACTGAATGACTAGAGGCCTGGTGCACGGATTTGTGCACCTGTGAGGTCCCTCAGCCTGGCCTGTAGGGATTGGGCTGAAAGTGGCTCTCTGATGTCCTCTGAGGGGTCCTGGATTGTGTGAGGGTGCAGGCCGGGCCAAGGGACCCCACAGGTGCATGATTGGGGCTGGGGAGGGACCATGGGAGGGCTCCAGGTCATGTCTGGCCCATCTCGCCCAGTCCTGATTGGTCTAACCCCAGCAGCAAGCTAACCTACAGGTTGGAGTGTCTGCCCCCTGGTGGTCAGTGCCCATCATAGTGACTGGTCAAATGGTCAAACAGTCGGATACTTAGCAAATTAAGCTTTTATTATATAGGATTGTATATTTCTACCAGTGTCACAGCTCTAACTGGTTGAAATCTTCAACAACATGTGATATTACCAGGTTTAAAAATGCATAGCACTTCTAGTGTTTGTAAAATGATATGTCATTTTAAAAATTTGCATTTCCCCAACAGCTAATGCCATTGAATATCTTTTAATGTGTTTATTGGCTGTTTGTGTGTCTTTTATTTATGAAGTGTCCATTCAAGCCTTCTGCCCAATTTTTTATTGCAGTTTAATTTTTCAGTGCTAATTTGTAGAAGGGCTTCGCTGATTTTGGATATAAATCCTTTGCCAGATACATACAGTATTTCATCCAGCTTGCTTTTCGTTTCCTTAACCTGTGTCTTTTAAAAAGTAACAGTTTTGCCGAGACCGGTTTGGCTCAATGGATAGAGCGTCAGCCTGCGGACTGGAAGGTCCCGGGTTCAATTCCGGTCAGGGGCATGTGCCTTGCTTGCTGGCACATCTCCAGTGTGGGATGTGCAGGAGGCAGCTGATCGATGTCTCTCTCTCATCGATGTTTCTGACTTTCTATCCCTCTCCCTTTCTCTCTGTGAAAAATCAATCAAATATATGTATATTTTTAAAAAAAGTAACAGTTTTATTTTTGGTAAAGTCCATTTTATCAATTGTTTTCTTTTAAGCTTTATACTTTTAATATCTTATAATAAATTTTTCCTATGTTAAGGTTAAAAAATTCTCCTACATGTATGAAGCTTCATAGTTGTTCTTTTAAATTTAGGTTTGTGATCCATTTCAAATGGACTTCATGTGTGGTGTGAGGTAATGTTTAGGGTTAATTTATTTTTCATACGTATAACCAGGTGTCCCAGTAGCAATGATTGAAAAGATGTTCCTTTTCCTATTGATTTGCCTTAATATCGTGGTCATCAACCAATTTAGCATCGAGGTGGGAATCTCTTCTTGGGCTCTTCATTTTATTTTATTGACTAAAGGTCTGACCTACCTAAAAACCTGTCAATTCCAGAGTTTCTTGATTAGTGCTGCTTTATAGTAAGTTTTTAGACCAGGTGCTATAAATCCTCTACTATTGTTTTCTCCTTAATATATTTTAACTTTAAAAACTGAAATGTTATCAGATTACAAAAATTATAAAAATCATCCAAAGAATGCACCTCAATTTTCCAAATGTTAAAATCTTACATAACCACAGTACAATGCCAAACTGAAAAAAAAATAACATCGATACAATGTTGTTACCTAATATATCAATCTTATTCAACTTTTATCATGCCTTTTGCTAACCTAGGTTTCCATTCATTATCATATCTCTTCAGTTGGTAGAAATTCTCCTATCAGTTCTTAACGTGTGGGTCATTTGAAAGCAAATAATATAGTTAATTTTTTTCTGCCCAGAAATGCCATTATTTTGCCTTATTTTTAAAGGATAGAATGGTAGGTTGAGAAAGTTTTCTCAGTCTTTTGTAGTTGCTATTCTTTAGACTACTAGCATCCTTATTTCGGGTGACTGGCTAGTTTTCTTTGAAAAAAAAAATAAGGTTTTCATTGCATATAATCTTTTTTTTATCTAGTTGCTTTCAATATCTTTTCCTTATCTTTATTTTTTAGAAGTTGTTCTATTTTCTTTTTATTTATCCCTGCTTGAGTTTTAATGAGTTTCTTTAATCTGTAGATTGAAGTCCTTCAACAGTTTTAGAAATATTTAGCAATTTCTGCCAATTGCTCTTCAAATATTTCTAACGACCTATGCTATCTCTCCTTCTAGGAATACCATTACACATGTGTTAGGTTATTCAATATTGTTCCATAGATCACTGATTCTCTGTTCAGTGTTTTCGCTACTTATTTTTATATTTCAATTTGGACTGTCCACACGTTCCACTAGTCTAGTTCTTTATTTTCTGTTGTGTTAGTCTACTGTTAATACCATCAAGTGGATTAATAATTTCTAATATTGTATTGTTCATTTACAGCTTAGACAATTTCTTTTATTTTTTGTATTTTATATCTGTCTGCTGAGACTTCTAACATCTTCACACTTATTGTTCTACTTTGTCATAGATCACTTAACCTCTTTATCATAGTAATTTTAAATCTTTGCAGGGTAATTCCAACATTTGAAGAATTTAAAGCTCTGTTTCTATTGACCTTTTCCTTTCTTTATAATAATACTAGAAGCCCGGTGCATGAATTCATGCACCAGTGGGGTCCCTTGGCCTGGCCTGTGGGATCAGGCCAAAACTGGCTCCAACATCCCCTGAGGGGTCCCGTGTTGTGAGAGGATGCAGACCAGGCTGAGGGACCCAACTGGTGCCTGATTGGGGTGGGGAAAGGACGTGGAAGGTTGGCTACCCAGGGATGGACTGTGGGAGGGCTCCAGGGCATGTCCGGCCCATCTCGCTCAGTCTGGATCCGCGGGAGCCCAGCAGCAAGCTAACTTACTGGTCAGAGCGTCTGCCCCCTGGTGGTCAGTGCATGTCATAGCGAGTGGTTGAGTGGCCTTAGCATATCATTAGCATATTATGCTTTGATTGGTTGAACTGCTGACTGGACAACCGTACACTTAGTGTATTAGGTTTTTATTATATAGGATTTATTTCTTTATTTAAGTGCCCCACCCTGTTATGATTCTTTGTGAGCAATTTTGTATGAGATTACTGGAGGTGGACAACATTATTATTTATTTCTGGAAAAGTGCATTTCTTTTTATCTATCAGGTTAATAGTGGGTGTGCGTGTAAAATAATTTCATCTCTTATTGTTTTAATGTCAACAGAGAAATTGAGATCTTGACATAGGTGACTTTTTACCTCTTTTTTTGTATTGGATTCTAGCTGCCAGCGTTTTGGGTTACAGGGCTTTTTCTGTGCTCTCTGGTTTTATACTTCAGTAAATTCCTCTTTATTCTTACCTCCTACCCACAGTCCTTGGTAGCTGCTGCCCTGAACTTCAGAGAGACCTCATTCACTGTCAGGGATAATCTCTCAGTTTTCTTCCATCTCCTCTATTGTATTGACAGGGAGGTGCAGACTCGAAGCACCTCTGAGTTCTAATTTCTCAAGGCAGCCAGCCTCCACTCATACAGTAGATGGTCGCCTGCTATCTCTTTATACCTGACCACAGTGAATTCTCCTGCCTACTGCTGCTCCATCAGGGATGAAGGAGGCCATAGTTTCCCTGTTTTCTAGAAAGTCCTGTTATTTCCTTTAATTTGTTTAATTCTTTTTTTTTTCTATGCCCTTAGTTACCCAGTGAATTGAAAAACAGAAAAAAAATGACTTCTAACTTGCCTACTCTTTTTTTGTTGTTAGGGTGGAAATGACCCTGTTGTGATTTTTGTGCCCTTCCTAGAAGCAGAAGTTGACTACAGTGGTACCTCGAGATACGAGTTTAATTCGTTCTGGAACCTTGAGGCATGGGAAACTGTGAGACTCTCGAGTCTCGCGGTAAACTGATGGGTTGTGTGTGGCCAGCCGATCCGCGCGATGACTCCTATCTCAAATGTTGCTCGTATTTCAAAGCAAAAATTGCTCGCTCGACTGTTCATATCTCAAAAATATCGTATGTTAGGGCACTCGTATCTCGAAGTACCACTGTACTCTGTTGTTTGTCTGGGGTATTAGTTACTATGTATAAAATTGCATCCCTTCTAATTCCAGATTTCATATAAAGATCTGTGTGGTGCTCTGATATCTTCAGAGTTTCAGGATTGTGAGGTGCAAAGTTCCGATCCTCCTTTCTCCTTTTTTGTTTGGATTTGGGGAAGTGTCCTCTTTGGGGTACTCACAATCAGCCAGACTCCACTGATGAAGCAGCCATTGGCAGGTAGTCACTTGAGGCCAATCAGGAATGATTTCCTTTCTAGGATACTCTTGGAACCAGAGTCCTATGGACACTGGAGCACTTGACCAGACATAGAGGTATTTTATTCTATTGCCAATCTCTGAACCTGCCATTCACCAACAGTTAAGGTTTAGTTTTACTTTACTTACACACTCAAAGTGACATGTTGGTCTAGATTCTGTGAATGAAGTAAGAATACAGTGGTAGCTCGAGATACGAGTGCCCTAACATATGAGATTTTTGAGATATGAGCCGTCAAGCGAGCGATTTTTGCTTTGAAATATGAGCAACATTTGACATAGGAGTAATCGCACGGATTGGCCGGCTGCACAGGACCCACCAGTTTACCGTGACTCAAGCGTCTCATAGTTTCCCACGCCTCAAGGTTACGGAACCAATTAAACTCGTATCTCGAGGCACTGTACCTAGATTCTTGAGAATCCAGTTGAGTGACGGTAGTGAATGTAGAGGTTTAGCAGTGGCTTGGTTCATTATTCTGAGGAGCTCAACATTTGGAAATTATCTGTACAAAGAAAGATGGTAGATGATGTTAGAATGGTCTTCTAGAAACCCTGTTGAGTCTCTGCTGCACATAGAACTACAACTTGCGTGTGAGCAGGAAGCATGGCGTGCCCCGGGAATGCATCTGTGGTTCTCAGAGGGGTCTGGTTTCCCCCGTCTCAAGATAAGATTTAAGCTGGGTCTTAATTGCAGCTTATTTTAGACGGCATGGGAGAAAGGTAACACAAAACCTCATGCAGACATTCAAAGTGGCTTCTCCAGAGTCCACATTGGGCTTTTTTCCCCCCTTTTATTTTATTTAACTTATTTATTTATTTATTTATTTAATATATTTTATTGATTTTTTACAGAGAGGAAGGGAGAGGAACAGAGTTAGAAACATCGATGAGAGAAAGACATCAATCAGCTGCCTCCTGCACGCCCCCTACTGGGGATGTGCCCGCAACCAAGGTTCATGCCCTTGACCTGGAATCGAACCTAGGACCCTTCAGTCCGCAGGCCGATGCTCTATCCACTGAGTCACACCGGTCTCGGCTTTGTTTTCCTTTTAGGTGAATAATTAATCACTAGCAACAGGGAGTGTACCATTTCCTCTAAGTGATATAACAGGTAGAGGCAACCAAACATTTGTTGAGTGGTTCCTCTATGACCAGCACAGTAGGCTGTGACCTCAGAAGTATGAGTTTAGGAACATAATAGAAGCTAAGGAGATTCATACTCTATATCAGGAAAGGAACATATATAATTAACTAAAATCATGAAGCATTATTTGAAAATTGTCCATTACATGATTTAACTATAAAATGTTGGGTGAGTTTCAATGAAGAAGTAGGTAGACAAGTGCCAGAAGAGAAGGAAGCAAGGGATCTTAAGGAGACGCCACGAGAAAATGGGACTATAAGAGAGTTATGAAATAGGAGTACCGTATTTTCTGGCATATAAGACGACTGGGCGTATAAGACGACCCCACACTTTTCCAGTTAAAATATAGAGTTTGGGATATACCCGTCCTATAAGATAATACCCGGCGTATAAGACGACCCCCGCCTTTTGAGATTTTCCTGGGTTTAAAAGTCATCTTATACTCTGGAAAATACGGTAGTGGTTTTAGATACAGAGAACAACTCTGTGATATAGTCATGTCAAAAAGTTAGAACTAGTTTAGCACTTGATAAGATTTCATTTATCATCTTGTCATTCTGATCCTTACAGGAAGGCAAGAGGCCTGAAGTGTCAGAGAAATGAACTTTTCAGTAGGAGTTTCACAGTTCATATAATTACAGCCTTGCAAAATTGTAGAGGGAGCCTATGTATAGGGTCTAAATATGAAAGAGTGACATTTGGCTATAAGAGTGATCATCATCAAACAAATCTATGCAGTTATTCCACTGGCATAGCTTAAGTTAAAACTGAGTCCTAGGAACACTCTTCAGAGTCTATTTTAGAATTACTATATTTTATTGATTTTTCACAGAGAGGAAGGGAAAGGAATAGAAAGTCATGAACATCTGTGAGAGAGAGACATCCATCAGCCGCCTCCTGCACGTCCCACACTGGAGATGTGCCCGCAAGCAAGGTACATGCTCCCGACCGGAATCAAACCTGGGACCTTTCAGTCCGCTGATGCTCTATCCACTGAGCCAAACTAGTCTCAGCAAAAACACACAGATTTTTAAAAAAATATATTTTATTGATTTTTACAGAGAGAAAGGGAGAGGGATAGAGAGTCAGAAACATCAATGAGAGAGGAACATTGATCAGCTGCCTCCTGCAAACCCCCTACTGGGGATGTGCTAGCAACCAAGGTACGTGCCCTTGACCGTAATCAAATCTGGGACCTTTCAATCCCCAGGCCGATGCTCTATCCACTGAACCAAACCAGTTAGGGCCACACAGATTTTTTTAATTGATTTTGAGAGAGAGAGAAAGAGAGAGGGAGGGAGAAAGAAAAACAGCAGTGTGAGAGGAAAACTTTGGCCACCTCCTGCACGCCCCCTACCAGAGACCAAATCCGCAGCCTGGGCACGTGCCCTGACCTGGAATTAAACTGGCAACCTTTCGCTGCCCAACCCACTGAGCCACACTGGCCAGGGCCACATTTTAGTGGTTTTAAACAACAACTTTTACAGTGGTACCTTGAGATACGAGTTTAATTCGTTCCGTAACCTTGAGGCGTGGGAAACTATGAGACGCTCGAGTCCCGGTAAACTGGTGGGTCGTGTGCAGCCGGCCGATCCCCATGATTACTCCTATCTCAACTGTTGCTCGTATTTCAAAGCAAAAATCGCTCGCTCAACGGCTCGTATCTCAAAAATCTCATGTTAGGGCACTCGTATCTCGAGGTGCCACTGTATTTGGGAATGTACTCAGCTGGGCAATTGTGGTTTCATCTTGGCTTTCTCACGCGTCTGCAGTCAGCCGGGCAGCCAGGATTCTGGGCTTGGTTGGCTGTTGGCTGCGGCAAGAAATGGAGGAAATAATATTCCTAGGAAATAATAATAAATCTAGGAAATAATCTCCAGTCCCCCAGCAGCCCAACCCAGGCCTGTCCTCATGGTGGTCCGGGTCCTCAGAGGGCAAGCAGTGGGTGCACAGCCTTGGGAGGGCTGGTTCAGAACTGGCGCATCCTCATTGCCACTGAATTCTGTTTCCAAAGCCAGTCCTGGGCCAGTGGTTCTCAACCCTCCTCAGGCCGCGACCCTTTAAGACAGCTCCTCATGGGGTGGTGACCCCCACCCATAAAATCATTTCTGTTGCTACTTCATCACTGTCATCTTGCTACTGTTATGAACTGTAATGTAAATATCTGATAGGCAGGATGTATTTTCATTGTTACAAATTGAACATAATTAAAGCATAGGGATGAATCACAAAAACAATATGTAATTATATATTGTGAAATATTTATTTCTAATGACAAATAAATGAAATTTTTTGTCTTGAATCATAGTGTAGCATGGATAACAGTCTTCCTATGACAACAGTAAACTACATGGCCACACTTTGCTACACCGAGGAGCGGTCTGTTGGTTCCTAAGACCATGGGAAATATGTGTTTTCCAATAGTCTTAGGCGACCCCTGTGAAAGGGTCGTTCAACCCCCAAAGGGGTGGTGACCCACAGGTTGAGAACCGCTGTCCTAGGCTATTCCCAGAATCACGTGGAGGGGAACTGATCACTTCTTCACAAGGGAGCTGCACTTCTATTACCACACATTACAAAGAGCACGGGAACCAGGAACAATGAAGGGCCTTGGGCTTTTTTTTTTTTTTTTTAAATCGACAACAAAACCTTAAAACAGAACATAACAAAGAAACTCACCAGATGGGGTACAGGTGCCAGAAGAAATAAACACAGCATTGAAGTCAAGGATCTATTTTATTTTTATTTTTTTAAAAATATTTTCATTGATTTCAGAGAAGAAAGGAGAGGGATAGTGAGATAGAAACATCCATGATGAGAGAGAATCATTGATTGGTTGCCTCCTGCATGCTCCCTTACTGGGTGGTGTCAAGGCCACAACCTGAGCATGTGCCCTTGGCTGGATTCGAACCTGGGACCCTTTAGTCTGCAGACTGGTGCTCTATCCACTGAGCCAATCCTGTTAGGGCAAGGATCTTTTTTTATTCTGTATTTTTATTCCATTAAGCTAGGCATACATTTTTTAAACAAGGTCTGTAAACATTGTACTGTGTTAGGCACTTTATGGGTCTGTGTGACGTTATATAGATGACGATCATGCATACGTTTTGCATCGGTCTCCTGCCCAGGAATCTGCATTTGCTAGTTTGTCCTATTCCAAGGAAGACTCTGGCACATACATTTCTCATAACCCTTTCCTTCCAATTTGGTAGCTGAAGTGGTACCACAACGAATATTCTTGTACTTGTTATGCCTTTCACACTTATCGATGGGCTGATGGCATCGATCTCAGGCCTTGTGTGCTCCTATCATGAGAAATCTATAAAGACATTAAAAAATATATTAGTTCGGGTCCTGTTCTTGACATCCCACAATTCCGTGGCCGCGCTGTGCAGTTCAGGAACTCGATCAGGTAATAGCGTGTGATTCCTTGACCACTGAGCTTTCTTGATCTCAACGTTCTGGCCTTTGACGATGACAGAAACGGAGTGTGCGCCGTGGAAAGGCGTGGCTGTGGGAGGGGGCGCTGCCTGGTCAGTCTGAGCGGCAGTGCGGTGCAGTGTTAAGTCTCTGGATTCAGACTTCCCTGTTCGAATCATGTTTTTCTCCCATTCTAGTCATCAACGACTATCGTACCGTAGACAGGTCATCAATTTCCTTTTTTCTTGTTCAACAATCAACGTGTACCGTATTCTTCTTCATGGTAAAACAAGACATCCCCTGAAAATAAGACCTAGCGCATCTTTGGGAGCAAAAATTAATATAAGACACTGACTTGTTTTCAGGGAAACGGTATATATTCCATATACAGTGGTACCTCGAGATACAAGTTTAATTCGTTCCGTAACCTTGAGGCGTGGGAAACTATGAGACGCTCGAGTCGCGGTAAACTGGTGGGTCGTGTGCAGCGGCCGATCCACGCGATTACTCGTATCTCAACTGTTGCTCGTATTTCAAAGCAAAAACCGCTCGCTTGACGGCTCGTATCTCAAAATCTCGTATGTTAGGGCACTCGTATCTCGAGGTACCACTGTATATGAATGAAACTAACACCAGACAGATGTGCCCATGCAGCAAGAGTGTGAGGCCAAGTGCTGAGGCTGCACAGGAGATGGGAAGAGCAAACGCAGCGAGGCCACGTGGGTGGCATTGGAGTTGAAGGATGTTTAGCGTCAGGTAAGCTGTGATGTGTTGGGGATTGGATGGGGATAGAGAGAGAAACGTCACGTTAAAGCTTCTCCTTTAACATGAGGAAGTTGGTCCATATAATTTCCAGTTGCATAAGCGCTCTAAAACCCAATCCTCTAAAACCGTGCTTTCACTCCTTGATGAATATTTGCGAATTCCGTAAATGAGTCGTTGCTTCCATCGTTTTTAGCTGCTGGGCACGAAGTTTACCCAGTATTCACAGCGAAGCAGATTACTAGGGGAAACTTGAATTAGAAAAGTGCTGACACATTCACAAATATAATTTGTACCCAATGGTTTGAATAAAAAACCCCGAAAAAACTACCCATAAGCCCGCAGTTACTAAAAGGGCCGATAGCCTTTCGTGTTTCATGTTGGCATTTCAAGGTTGCCCTGACCAAGCTCACAGGGGAACGGGCTGCTGGGTAAGATGGCGTTTCCTCTGATGTCTCAGTTGCGGCCAGTGCTTTGAAATCATTTCTGTGCCACACGTGGCTGCATCCTCAGAAGGGAAGTGACGGGTTTGCCAAGGTCATTGTCTCTCCCGATTACCTGGGGAATTTGTAAGAGAAATCCAGATTCCCCGAACACAGCCTTTGAAGATTCTGACCCAGTGGATCTGTGGTGGTGCCCAGGAATCTGCATTTAGGAGGATCTGCTGCAGCTGGTCTGTCAGCAACACCTGATGAAAGACCTGAGTTGAGACAAAGTTTGGGTGAGCCGCCCAAGGGCACAGAGAGTCGCCAGGAGGCCAGGATGTGTGCTCTGGGAGCAGCACCACTCCCAAGTGCCAGAGGTCAAGTTGAGAACTGAATCTTTGGAAAAGGATGACCTAGATTCTAGGTGGTTCTCAACCTTTTTTAATGCTGTGACCTTTTAATACAGTTCCTCATGTTGTGATGACCCCAACCATAAAGTTATTTTTGTTGCTACTTCATAACTGTAATTTTGCAGCTGTTATGAATCGTAATGTAAGTATCTGTTTTCCAATGGTTTTAGGCGACCCCTGTGAAAGTGTTGTTCGACCCCCAAAGGGGTTGCGACCCACAGGTTGAGAACCGCTGACCTAGAAGAAAACAGATGTTAAGCGACGAATCCAATGTTTAGGAACCAGACCTAGCCTTAGTGCCAGTGTTGACATCAGTGTTTGGTCTCTGTGGTCCAGTCTTCTTCCCCACTTGGTCATCTTACCACTTCTCTGCCCCCCAGAAACTCCCAGGCCTCTCTCATATCCTTCCCCACACCTCCCTGGAAACCTCTCTGTTTCTTTAGCTCAAGAGCACCCTGTTTTATGAGGGCTTCTCTCTGCAGGGGACTGACCTCTTGGACTGATTAAGATGCAGAAAAGAAAACAAAGACTTCAAAAAACAATCCCAGAAATCAGTTGGTCTAAAACAAAAAAAAAAAATTAGAAGCCATCCAGCCCCCAAATCACAGTGCAACTCATTGTCAGTAATAACGAGAGAAAACAGAGTCTAGAAGAAAAATTCCCATCGAAACCCAGTCTTAGGCCCCTCACCGGGATCCAGGACAGCGTTTGTATGTCACGGGGCTGAGAATGCACCTTGGAAGTGGTGCGGGGCACATAAGCGCTTTGTGGGAGGGAGGAGGCATTGGCTACAGTGAGAGCCCCGTTCCGAAGCAAAGACTGAACCTACATGTGCCAGCTACTCTGGAGAAAACAGACGATGAGAATGACTTTTGTTTCAGAAAAGTCCCTTTAATGATACCTCAATTAATTTTCACGACCATGCCTACCAAGTGCCTTATAAACCACTGTTCAAGGTGCCTTATAAAATCTACAGTTTTACAGATAATTTCGAATGGCAAGGAGTGTCAAAGCAATGTGCAGTGTTAAATCGGGGTCTGGAAACAGCCTAGTCTGATTGTTTCTGGGAGTTTTGGCCAAAGGACTGACAGGAGAACAGGAATCTGTTCCTTTATCCAGGCTCCTGTCTCTTGTAGGGTCTGCCCAGGGTCAAGAGGAAGGGAAAAAGCAAGAAAAGCAGGCAGGAGAGACCACTAGAGGGCAGCCAGGAGCTTGGGCCTAAACCCCCTTCCCCGCAGAGGAAGACAGCGTGTGGGGACATGGCCAGTCCCACAGGCAGCTCAGTCTGTGCAGCCCTGCAGCGTGGCCTCTGTCAGAGTCTCGTGGCTCCAGGCAGCACCTGCCAGGAGCAGGGAGTGATAATCACTCTGCTGAGGGGTGCAATCTCTACCTTCAAAAATCCGCTCTCCAGCCATGACTGATTTGGCTCAGTGGATGGAGCGTCAGCCTGTGGACTGAAAGATCCCAGGTTCGATTCCAGTCCAGGGCATGTACCTTGGTTGCAGGCACATCCCCAGTAGGAGGTGTGCAGGGGCAGCTGATCGATGTCTCTCTCTCATCATCAATGTTTCTAACTCTCTATCCTTCTCTCTTCCTCTCTCTGAAAAATCAATAAAATATGTTAAAAGCCGAAACCAGTTTGGCTCAGAGGATAGAGCGTCGGCCTGCAGACTGAAAGGTCCCAGGTTCGATTCCAGTCAAGGGCATGTACTTTGGTTGCGGGCACATCCCCAGTAGGGGGTGTCCAGGAGGCAGCTGATAGATGCCTCTCTCTCATCAATGTTTCTAACTCTCTATCCCTTTCCTTTCCTCTCTGTAAAAAATCAACAAAATATATTTAAAAAATATATATTAAAAAAAAATTCGCTCTCTAAAACATCTGTGTAGAGCCATATTGGGAGAGATTGAGAGTTTGAGACCCCAGTTCGTGCTTGTGCTCAGTAACAACTTTAATGCAGAGATATAAGATGAAAAGATGGTTTCTACCTCAAACCCATTTTCATACAGGTATTCATGTTACGTAGTTGAAGAGATCAGAATCGCTTTAAGCTGTCATGTCTGCGGGGCAGAACATGGGGACCAGTTCCCTAGGCTGGGTGTGTACCCCAGGACCTCTGCCGGCTCTGCTTCCCCTGCCAGAGCGGCCAGGGCAGCACAGTGCCCGGCGGGTGGGCCGCCTGGTGGTGGGCTCACACCTCATGCTCTCTCTCTCCTCCCGCCCCACAGGGGCTCCGAGAATAAAACTCTCCAAAACCACAGGGAACGCCAATCTCTGACAAAATGCTCCTCCTTTACACATGCGCTGTCTGCTTGCCCTCCTAGGTCACCTCTGACTTTCCACGTGTTTCCCACTCTTCCAAATCGCTTCGACACATTTTTAGACATTTTTAAAAAATATATATTTTATTGATTTTTTTACAGAGAGGAAGGGAGAGGGATAGAAAGTCAGAAACATCGATGAGAGAGAGACATTGATCAGCCGCCTCCTGCAGGCCCTCCCACTGGAGTTGTGCCTGCAAGCAAGGTACATGCCCCCAGCTGGAATCGAACGCGGGACCTTTCAGTCTGCAGGCCGGCGCTCTATCCACTGAGCCACACCGGTCTCAGCTAGACATTTTTTTATCACTGTTTTTCATTGTCTGTAAATCCTGCAGCTCCGTCGCTGGTACCCCACAACGAACAGCTCTGTCGTCTCCAGTTACATATGAATCTCTGGTAGCTCCAGATGTGGAATCCTTTTCCGTAATGACACTCTGTCTCCAGTAAATCAGCATCTGCTTTGCTGGTCTTCGTCTGGGCCAGATGCACGCCTCTCAGTCATGTGCTTTTTGATTTTTTAACTGCCATTCGGGGTCTGGGGTTTGTCAGCCAGATCAACCAGGAGCCAGAAAAGCAGCAAACCACAGGACCAACAGTGTTGCCTGAGCAAAAGGAAT
>PVJN01052794.1:0-13962 GCA_004026805.1 Lasiurus borealis | reverse complement strand
GTCAGCAGATGTGATGTGAAAAATACCACACTCTTCTATCATTTGCTGTTGCTTGCCGAACTGTGAAAAACTGCATGAACTATATTTAAGCTGCTTTCTATACCATTGCCAATCACTTTTTTGGACTTGAAAGTGCTATTTTCCTATTGATACTTGCATTATTTCATTTTGCATGCATCCAGTGATTATACATAAGCAATACATGTAATCTGCTTATATATATATTTTTAAAAACTCATCTGTGCAAAATGGCATATGAAGTATAAATCCTGCTCTTTTTGCAAAATTGTAATCACAGCCCATGTCATTAAATGTTTAAATTGGTTTTATCTAAAGATCAGCATAATAGGTCTTCATATACTTTATAGATAACTAGCCTCTATAAAGATGTTTTCACTGTTTACTAGTGAAATGAGAAAAGCAGAGCTATTTATAAAAGGCCTTATGTCGTGTACATACACGTTGTCTTTGAAATATTTGTGATTTAGTTTATTGCTTGTAAAAGAGAAAGTATATAATTTATTTAGTAAATACTATTGTAAACTATAGTTTTATTGAGAAAAATAAAATATTTTGTTCTCAATTGTGGTAGTACAGTAATTCCAATAGTTTATGGCCTATTTAAGGAAATAACTTAAATGCTTACCATTTTTAGATACTCCAGAATCCTAAATAAACTGACTCTCATAGTAGATGAAATGGACAGAAAATTCTCTGGCCCTGGGAAGACAATAGCAGGTTCTACTCAACTTGTTCAGAAGATTTTCCCCATTGTCCTGGTGTATTAGCCACCTTTTACTATTATGCTATGGTAACAAATAATTCCAAAATCTCTGGATGAGGATCTAGAGCAGTTGCTATCTATAATATGTCACTTTTATGGCAGAAGAAAAAAAATGATAGTGTAGCCAAGCAATGGGAGCTCATAAAAAAACTTCAGCTTAAATGCTGTTTATAATACTCACATTCCACTGGCTAAATCAAATGTCAGAGACAAGTCCAATGTCAAAGGAGTGAAAAGAATACTTCTCACATCAGAGTGGACTCAACAGAAAGAAGCAATGAACATTTTAAACAATGAATATACCTACACTATCTCATGAATGTCCGAAGCAGCAGAGGCTCAAGAAACTGCATAATCAATCATACACTGGGGGAAGGTGAGGGGACATGAGAAAGCAAAGTGACCAAGGCTGCAGAAAGACATTCCTGATGAGTAAGATGTTCAGTGTAAAATCTTTACGTTAAAGTGAGTTGATTCTTGTAAGCAAACATGGTGTTAACTTTTGAAATGCTAACAGGATTGCTGTAATGAGAAGAAACAGAGAGAAACCTAGTCATTAAGAAATATAATGGCAATAAATAAGTACCTATCAATAATAACCCTAAATGCAACTGGACTAAATGCTCCAGTCAAAAGGCATAAGGTAGCTGAATGGAAAATATGCTGTCTACAAGAGACCCACCTCAAAACAAAAGACACACACAGGATGAGAGTGGAGGGATGGAAGAAATGTTTCCATGCAAATGGAAAAAAAAAAGAAAAAAAAACCTGCAGTAGCAATACTCATATCCAACAAAATAGACTTTAAAATGAAGGTCAGCATTCCGAGGCATGCAATATGACACAAAAAGAATTCTGAATAATGGTCATACAGTTCTTACACCAGATGGACAAGAAAATCAACAACCTATGCAAAAATCAGGAATAAATCAAAAATGATATAGCTTCAATCAAAAACACCAAGCAAGGTTTCAACCATAGACTAGAAGCAGCAGAGGACTGAATTAGTGAATAAAAAGATAAGGTAGAGAAAAAAGGCCAAAATGAACAATAACTGGAGAAAAAATTTAAAACCAGGAGGAGAGCCTAAGGGGATTTTGGGACAACATGAAATGAAACAACATTTGCATAATAGGCATGCCAGAAGGAGAGGAAATTGAGCAAGAATTAGGAAATCTATTTGAAGAAATAATGACAGAAAACTTCTGATATAGGGGGGAAAAAACTCACACATGTCCAAGAAACAGAGTCCCAAACAAGGTGAACCCCAAAAGACCAATACCAAAATACATTATAATTAAATTGGCAAACACCAACTACGAAGTAAGAATCTTAAAGGCTTCCAGAGAGAGACAGAAAGTTACCTACAAAGGATCCCCCATCAGACTAGTAACTGATTTGTCAATAGGAACACATTAGGCCAGAAGGGTCTGAATCCAAGAATACTGTACGCAGAAAAGCTATCAATTAAAATTGGGGATGAAATAAGGAGCTTCACAAGCAAAAAAGGACTGAAGGAGTTTATTACCACCAAACCAGCAATGAAAGAAATGCTAAAGGGTCTGCTGTAAAAAGAAGAAATATGAAGGGAAGAAAGAACACAGGCATAAAGAATAAAAATGGCAACAAACAAGTATCTTTCAATAATAACTTTGAATGTAAATGGATTAAATGCCCCAATCAAAAGACATAGGGTAGCTGAGTGGATAAGAAAACATGACCCCACCGAAACCGGTTTGGCTCAGTGGATAGAACGTTGGCCTGCAAACTGAATGGTCCTGGGTTCAATTCTGGTCAAGGGCTTGTACTTTGGTTCCAGGTGCATCCCCAGTAGGGGGTGTGGAGGAGGCAGCTGACAATGTTTCTCTCTCATCAATGTTTCTAACTCTCTCTCCTCCCTTTCTCTCTGTAAAAAAATCAACTTTTTTTTTTAAATCATGACCCATATATCTGCTGTCTACAGGAAACCCACTCAGAACAAAGAACTCACACAGACTAATGGTGAAGGGATGAGAAAAAGTTATGGAAATGAAAAAAAAAGTGGAGTAGCAATACTTTTATCTGACAAATCAGACCTCAAAGTGAAGGCCATAACAAGAGATAAGGAAGGCCCCTTCATAATACTAAAAGGAGCAGTTCAACAAGAAGACATAACTCTAGTAAACATACATTCATCCAATACAGGAGTACCCAAATACATAAAAAAATTCCTGGAAGATATCAAGGGAGAAATTGATAGCAATACAATCATAATAGGAGACTTTTAATATCCCACTATCACCATTGGACCAATCCTCTAAACAAAACATCAGCAAAGAAATATCAATCCTAAATGACTCATTATACCAGATGGAATTGACATCTTCAAAACATTTCACCCTAGAGCCACAGAATATATATTCTTCTCAAGTGCACATGAGTCATTATCAAAGATAGATCATACATTGGGTCACAGGCAAAGTCTCTTCAAATTCAAGAAGATAGAAATCATATCAAGCATCTTCTCAGATCACAGTGGCATAAAACTGGAGATCAACTACAATAAAAACAATCCAAAAAAATCAAACACATTGAGACTAAATAGCATGCTATTTAACAATGACTGAGTTACCAGAGTGATCAAAGAAGAAATAAAAAACATCATGGCAACAAATGACAATGAAAATACAACAATCCAAAGTTTATGAGACACAGCGAAAGCAGTCTTGAGAGGGAAGTTAATAGCTCCACAAGCCTACTGCAAAAAAAAATAAGAAACAATGGTAATGAATTACCTAACTCTACAACTCAGAGTTAGAAAGAGAGCAACAAGAAAAGCTGAGTGTAAGCAGAAGAAAGGAAATAATAAAGATCAGAGTGGAAATAAATAACATTGAGATCAAAGAAACAATTCAGAAGATCAACAAAATCAAGAGCTGGTTCTTTCAAAGGATAAACAAGAGTGATTAACTTCTAGCCAGGCTCACCAAGAAGCAAAGAGAGAGGATCCAAATAAAATCAGAAATGAAAGAGGTGAAGTAACAACAAATCCCACAGAAATACAAATGATTATGAAAAAAATACTATGAACAACTATATTCCAATAAAATGGATAACCTAGATGAAGTAGACATATTCTTAGAAATGTAAAAGCTCCCAAAATTCTACCAAGAATAATCAAAAAACCTGGAGATTATTATGCTAAGTGAATAGGCCAACAACTACATCAGAAATTGAAGCAACAATCAAAAATCTACCAGCAAACAAAAGCCCTGGTCCAGATGTCTTTACAGGGGAGTTGTATCAAGCATTCAAAGAACTAAAACATATCCTCTTCAGACTATTCCAAAAAATTCAAGATGAAGGCACACTTATAAGCTCTTTCTATGAAGCCAGCATTACCCTAATCCCCAAACCAGATAAAGACACCACACAAAAAAAGAATTATAGACCAATATACTTCATGAACATAGATGCTAAAATCCTCAACAAAATTCTAGCAGATCAGCTTCAGCATTACATTAGAAAAATCATACATCATGACCAAGTGGGATTTATTCTGGGGATGCAAGGATGGTATAATATCTGCAAATCAATAAATGTGATACATCACATAAACAGAGACAAGAATCACATAATCATATCATTGATGCAGAAAAAGCATTTGACAAAATCCAACACCCTTTCTTAGTAAAAAAAAAAAAAAATTCAGCAAAGTGGGTATAGAGGAATCATACCTCAACATAATAAAAGCCTTATATGACAAACCTTCAGTCAACATCATACTCAATGGGCAAAAATTAAACTCATATCCCTTAAGAACAGGAACAAGAGAGGGGTGCCCACTCTCACCACTCCTGCTCAATATCGTAGTGAAAGTATTAGCCATTGTGATCAGACAAGAAGAAGAAATAAAAGGCATCCAAATTGGAAAAGAAAAAGAAAAACTCTCCTTGTTTATATATGACATGATATTGTACATAGAAATTCCCAAAGACTACATTAAAAAACTACCAGGCCTAATAAATGAATTTGGTAATGTAGCAGGATACAAAATTAACACCCAGCCAAAACTGGTTTGGCTCAGTGGATAGAGCATCGGCCTGCAGACTGAAAGGTCCCAGGTTCAATTCCAGTCAAGGGCATGTACCTTGGTTGCAGGTACATCCCCAGTCGGGGGTGTGCAGGAGGCAGCTGATTGATGTTTCTCATCAATGTTTCTAACTTTCTATCATTCTCCCTTCTTCTCTGCAAAAAAATCAATAAAATATATTGGGAAAACAAATTTAACACCCAGAAATCTATGGCCTTTTTATACACCAATAATGAACTCACAGAAAGAGAAATGGAAAAAAACAATCCCATTTATGATTGTATCAAAAAAATTAAGGTAACTAGGAATGAATTTAACTACAGACGTAAAAGATCTGTACTTGGAAAACATTAGGACATTGAAAGAAGAGAGGAAGACATAAACAAATGGAAGAACATAGCATGTTCATGGATTGGTAGAACCAATATCATTAAAATGTCCATACTACCCAAAGCAATCTATAAATTCAATACAATCCCCACTAAAATACCAATGGCATATTTCAAGGATCTAGAAAAAACTTTTCAAAAATTAATCTGGAATTAAAAGAAGGCCCTGAATAGCCACAGCAATCCTGAGAAAGAAGAACAAAGTTGGAAGGATTACAATACCAGATATCAAGCTATAGTACCAAGCCATGGTTCTCAAAATTGCCTGGTACTGGCATAAGAAAGACATATAGACCAATGGAACAGAACAGAGAACCCAAAAATTGACATAAGCCAGTATGCTCAATTAATATTTGACAAAGGAGGCAAGAGCAAACAATGGAGTTAAGACAGTCTCTTCAATAAATGGTGCTGGAAAATTTGGACAGTTACATGCAAAAAAAATGAAACTAGATCACCAACTTACCCTATAAACAAAATAAACTCAAAATGACTAAAGGACTTGAATTTAAGATGGGAAACAATAAAAATCCTACAAAACTCAATAGGCAGCAAAACAGCAGACATATGTCGCAGCAATATCTTCATAGACACTGCTCCTAGGGCAATGGAGACTAAGGAGAAAATAAACAAATGGGACTACAACAAAATAAAAATCTTTTGCATAGCAAAAGAAACCATCAACAAAACAACAAAGACCACTACATGGGAGAACATATTTGCCAACATTTACAGGAAACCCACACAACTCAACAAAAGAAAGATAAATAATCCAATCAAGAAATGGGCAACGGACCTAAATAGAAACTTTTTGAAAGAAGACACAAGGAAGGCCAAGAGACATATGAAAACATGCTCGAAGTTACTGATTATCCAAGAGATGCAAATCAATGACAATGTGGTACCATCTCACACCTGTCAGAATGGCTATCATCAACAAATCAATAAATGACAAATGTTGGCCAGGATGCAGAGAAAAAGAAACCCTGGTGCACTGCTGGTGAAAATGCAGATTGGTGCAGCCACTGGAGAACAGTATGTAGTTTCTTCAAAAAAATTAAAAATGGAATTACCACTTCTAGGAATATATCCCAAGAAGTTAGAAATATATCTATCAAAAAGGATATATGCAGTCCTATGTTCATAGAAGCACAATTTATCATAGCTAAGATTTGGAAACAGCCTAAGTACCCATCAGCAGATGAGTGCATTAATAAACTGTGGTACATCTACACAATAAAATACTACGCTGTGCTAAAAAAAGGAATTCCTACCATTTGCAACAACATGGATGGAACTGGAGAGCATTATGCTAAGTGAAATAAGCCAGTCAGAGAAAGAACGAACTCACTCATTTGTGGATTGTAATGAACAACATAAACTGATGAACAAAAACAGTTCAAGAGAGAGAAACATCGATCAGACCATCAAACCTCGGAGGGAAGGTAGGGGAGGGTGGGAGTAAGGGGGAGAGATCAACCACAGGACCTGTGTGCATGCATATGGGCCTAACCAATGGGCACAAACAGGGGATGAGGGCATGAGTGAGGAGGTATTGGGGGAATAAGGACACATATGTAACACCTTAATCAATAAAGAAATTTAAAAAATAAAATGAAAAGGAAAAAAAATACAAGAAACCCAGTGCTTGGGAGAATATTTGCCAATTATATTTCCAATAAGGACTTAATCTCCCAAATTTATAGAGAACTCATACAACTTAACAAAAGGAAGATAAACGATCAAAGGAAAAAAAAAAAAAAGGTCAAAGGATGTCAATAGACACTTTTTTGAAAGACAACATAGAGAAGGCCGAGTGACAAAAAAACATTCTTAAAGTCACTAATCATCTGAGAGATGCAAATCAAAACAAAGAGATACCATCTCATACCTGTCAGAATGGCTACCATCAACAAATCACAAGTGCTGGTGAGAATGTAGAGAAAAAGAACCCTCCTGCACTGCTAGTGGGAATGCAGACTGATGTAGCCACTACGGAAGACAGTATGGAGTTTCCTCAAAAAAGTTAAAAATGGAACTCCTATTTGACCCTGTAATCCCACTCCTAGGAATATATCCCAAGAAACCAGAAACACCAATCAGAAAGAATATATGCACTCCTATGTTTGTAGCAGCACAATTTACAATAGCTAGGATTTGGAAACAGCCTAAATGCCCATCAGCAGATGAGTGAACTAAAAAACTGTGGTACATCCTACAATGGAACGCTGTAAAAAAAAGAAGTAACTTTTAACATTTGCAATAACATGGATGGAACTGGAGAGCATTATGCTAAGCGAAATAAGCCACTTGGAGAAAGATAAATATCACATGATCTCACTCACATTTGGGATATAATGATCAACATAATTTGATGAAGAAGAATAGATACAGAGACAAATGGTAGGGGAGAGGGGGTTATCGAGCAACCAAAGGACTTGTATGCATGCATATTAGCAAAACAAATGGACACAGACATTGAGGCAGTGGGAGCTTACCTGGAGTAGGAATGGCTGGGGGAGGGGCGTTCAATTGGGGGGGAAAAGACATATGTAAAACTTTAGACAATAAAAAAATAATTTCCAGAAAAAAGAAGGAAATGAAAGATATGAAGTAACACATTCCACAGAAATACAAAAATCTTAAAAAATACTATAAGCAACTCTATTCCAACAAACTGGTCAACCTAGAAGAAATGAACATATTCCTAGAAAAACTAGTGGCCTGGTGCACAAAATTCTTGCAAGTTAAAAGGGGATTAATTAGCAGAAATAATTTAATATTGCTCTTTACTCTTATGTCGGAGATGAAAGAAAATTAGTAAACTGTATATGAAAACCTTCCTCCTGTCAGTCTAGGGTACACCACGGGAGTCAAGTCCCCGCCCACCCACATGTGCCTCAAAATTGCCTGAGACCCAGACTCAGCCACCCACCTCACATTGGGCTAGATCCAGACCCAGCCAGTCCCACCCTGGTCAAGCCCTACCAGGCAGGGGACATAGCCTCAGGTCCCTTGGCCCAGCGCCAGGATGGGGGGGCATGGCCTGAGGTCCTCCAGCCCAGACCAGGACAGGAGGCATGCCTTGAGGTCACCATCAAGCACTGCCAGGTGGGAGACATGGCCTGAGATCCCCTGTCAAGCCCCCTGGGTGGGGGGCATGGCCTGAGGTCCACTGTAAAGCCCCGCCCGGTGGGGAGGTGTGCAGCCTCAGGTCCTCCACCACGCCCTGCTGGATAGGGGGTGTGGCCTGAGTTCTCCTGACTCAACACTGGAGGTGCACCTGGAAGTCCCCTATCAAGCCCCGCCAGGCAGGAGTGTGCAGCTTCAGGTCCCCTGGTCTGGTGCTGGGGCAGAGGGTGTGGCCTGAGGTTCCCCCGGCCTGGTGCCAAGGTAGAAGACATGATCTGAGATTCCCTGTCAAGCCCCACCCAGGTGGGGGGTGCAGTCAGAAGTCCCCTGGCCTGGTGCCAGGGTGAGGGATTGGCCCAAGATCCCCAAGGCTGGCGCTTGGGTGAGGGGAGCCGTCAGAGGTCCCCTAGACTAATACCAGGATGGAGGTGCACCTTGAGGTCCCTGTCAAGCTCTGCTGGATGGAAGACATGACCTAAGGTCTTGTGTCAAACTCCACAGGGGTGAGGAATGGTGTAGCCTCAGGTCCCTGCTGATTGCTTGTTAAGGCTCCTTATGGGTACTTGGCCTCAGCTGTGGGTGCAGCCATCTTTGTGATGGAGTGATTGTCAATTAGCATATTCCCTCTTTATTAGATAGGATACCCTTCCAAAACTCAACCAGGAGGAATCAAAAAATCTAAATAGGCTGATAATTATGGAGGATTTGAAGCAGTAATTTAAAAATTTCCAACAAGGGAGAAACCAAGATGGCGGCATAAGTAAACACCTAAACTGCTGGCTTGTACAACAATTTCAAAACTACAACTAAAAGACAACACAGACATCATCCAGAGCCATAGGAAGGCTGACTGAGTGGAAATTCTACAACTAGAAGGAAAGAGAAAAGCACACTGAGAGTCATAGGAGCTGCAGGAGACAGAAGTACTGAGACACGTGCAGAGAGGGTGGGAATCTGAGTACATGGCTGGCTTTCTCAAGCAAGAGGGAGACAGAAGCTCCCGACTACACTTAACTCCAGTTCGAGGTGAGACTCTGGGGACTTATACTCATTTGGGAAGGAACTGGACTGTCTTTCAATGGGCAGAACTCAAGGGCAGCTTTCTCTCAGAGGTGCTTACAGTGATTACCACAGGGCTGACGGGAAACCAATGCTGTCTGCTTCACCCAGAGACACCGCCCCATCCAAGCTGAGCACAGAGGCTTTTGCAAGTCTTGTCTCATAAGGGTGTCTCCAGCAAAGAAATTCTCCCAGCATAGACACAGCTGATCCTCATAGCCAATTGGCCTGAAGGTCAATTCCTCCCAGTGATACCAACAATAATCAAGGCTTAACTACAACAACACTGTGCACACAGCCCACAAAGGGGTGCACCAAGAGTGTCCACCTCGCCGAGACCGGTTTGGCTCAGTGGATAGAGCATCGGCCTGCAGACTGAAAGGTCCCAGGTTCGATTCTGGTCGGAGGCATGTACCTTGCTTGGGGGCACATCTCCAGTGTGGGGCGTGCAGAAGGCGGCTGATCAATGTCTCTCTCTCATCGATGTTTCTGACTTTCTATCCCTCTCCCTTCCTCTCTGTAAAAAATCAATAAAAAAAATATAAAAAAAAAAAAGAGTGTCCACCTCAGGTAACTGGGGAGGATGAACCACTGGGCCCTATAGGATACCTAGCACACAAAGCCACTCTATCAACTCAAGGAAGCAGCCAAAATGCTGAGACAAAACAGATTACAAATGAAAGAAATGGAGGAAAGCAAACGACTGAATATAGACTTCAAAACCATGGTTATAAGGTTTTTCAAGAATTTTCTAGAAAAGGCCAATAAATTTAGTAAGACCCTTGAGGATATAAAAAGGACCAACTAGAAATTAAGCATACATTGACTGAAATAAAAAATAATATACAGAGATACAACAGCAGACTAGATAATTGCACAAATCAAGTCAAAGATTTGAAATAGAAGGAAGCAAAAAACACCCTACCAGAAAAAAAAAAAAAGAAAAAATAATCTAAAAATATGAAGGTAGTGTAAGGAGCCTCTGGGACAACTTCAAGCGTACTAACATCTGAATTATGGGGGTGCCAGAAGAAGATAGAGAGCAACATACTGAAAACCTATTTGATGAAATAATGACCAAAATCTTCCCCCACCTGGTGAAAGAAATAGACTTACAAGTCCAGGAAGCACACAGAACCCCAAACAAAAAGGAATCCAAAGAGGAACACACCAAGACACATCATAATTAAAATGCCAAGAGCAAAAGACAAAGAGAGAATATTAAAAGAAGCAAGAGAAAAACAGTTACCTACAAGGGAGCACCCATATGATTGTCAGCTGATTTCTCAACTGAAACCATGCAGGCCAGATGGGAGTGGCAAGAAATATTCAAAGTGATGAATAGCAAGAACCAACAACCAAGATTACTCTACCCAGCAAAGCTATCATTTAGAATTGAAGGTCAGATAAAGAGTTTCACAAATAAGAAAAAGCTAAAGTAATTATCACCACCAAACCAGTATTATATGAAATGCTGAAAGGTACTCTTTAAGAAGAGGAAGAAGAAAAAGGTAAAGATAAAAATTATGAACAAATATATATCTATCAACAAGTGAATCTAACAATCAAGTGAATAAGAAATCTGATGAACAGAATAAACTGGTGAATATAATAGAATCAGGAGCATAGAAAGGGAGTGGATTGACAAATCTCAGGGGGAAAGGAATTTGGGCGGTGCAGGAAGAGACTATGGATGAGGACAGTGCAGGGGGGGTAGGGAGGGGGAGACGGGTAAGGGCAGAGGGTGAGTTGGGAACTGGGTGGAGGAGAACTATGGGGGAAAAAAGAGGAACAATTATAATAATCTGAATAATAAAGATATATTAAATTTTAAAAAATAATAATAAAAATAAAAATTTCCAACAAAAGCCCTGGAACAGACCACCTCACAAGGGAGTTCTATGAAACATTCAAAGAAGAAATAAAACCTATCTTCCTCAGTCTATTCAAAAAAATTCAAGAGGAAAGAGCACTTCCAAACTCTTTCTACAAAGCCAGCATTACCCTAATCCCAAAAACAGATAAACACACCACAATAAAAGAGAATTACAGGCCAATATCCTTCATGAACATAGACACCAAAATCCTCAAAAAATTCTAGCAAATAGAATTACATTAGAAAGATCATACACCATGACCAAGTGGGATTTTTCTGGTAATGCAAGGATGGTACAATATCCACAAATTAATAAAAGTGATAAACCACATAAACAAACTGACAGATAAAAATCATATAATCGTATCACTGATGCAGAAAAGATATTTGACAAAATCCAATACCCTTTCTTGATAAAAACTCCCAGCAAGGTGAGAATGGAAGGATCATAATTCAATATAATAAAAGCCATATATGACAAACTCAAAGCTAAGCCAACATTATTCTCAATGGGCAACAACTAAAACCCATTTTCCCCAAGAATAGGAACAAGACAGGGATGCCCACTATACCACTCCTGTTTGACATAGTACTGGAAGTACAAGCCATTGCGATCAGACAACAAGAAGAAATAAAGGGCATCCAAATTGGAAAAGAAGTAAAACTCTCCTTATTTGCAGATGACATAATATTGTACATAGAAAACCCCAAAGACTCCATCAAAAAACTTGTAGACTTAATAAATGAATTCAGCAATGTAGCAGGATACAAAATTAACACCCAGAAGTCTATGGCTTTCCTACACAGCAATAATAGAGCCCAGTGGTTCAATAAAAATTCACAGAAAGAGAAATTAAAAAAGCAACCTCATTTATCTGTAGGGAGCAGGCCTAAGCCACAGTCTGACTTCCCTTTGTGGGAGGCGACAGGGCTGATCAGGGGAAGGCACCAGCCCCATCACCCCTCTGCTGCAACCACAGCCACCAACGTGTTTTCATCAACACGGACTCCAGTCCCTTCACCGTGAAAAAATGACAGCTTTTCTTTAGGCATTTTCAAGATGTATCTTTCTGTGGATAATGACTCAGCCTGCTAACCACAGGGTCTAGGTTCAATTCTGATCAAGGGCATGTACCTAGGTTGCAGGCTCCTCCCTGGCCCCGGCCCAGGTCAGGGCTCATGCAGGAGGCAACTAATCAAAGTGTTCCTCTCACTTTGATATTTCTGTCTTTCCCTTTCTCTTCCACATTCTCTAAAAGTCAATGGAAACATATCCTCAAGTGAGGATTTAAAAAAATAAATTACATAAACTTATAGTTAAAATGCATATTCAAAACAAAGATAATAAACACTCAAACATAAGAAAAATAAAAATAAATGAATTCAGCAATGTAGCAGGATACAAAATTAACACCCAGAAATCTATGGCTTTTTTATACACTAATAATGAACTCACAGAAAGGAACTAAGAAACAATGTCTTTTACTATCGCAACAAAAAAATTAAAATATCTAGGACTAAACTTAAAGAGGTAAAAGACCTGTACTCAGAAAATTATAGGACATTGAGGGAGGAGCCAAGATGGCGGCATAGGTAAACACCTACACTGCTGTCTCGCACAACAATTTCAAAACTACAACTAAAAGAGAGAACGGACATCATCCAGAACCACAGGAAAGCTGGCTGAGTGGAAGTTCTACAGCTAAAAGCAAAGAGAGGGGCTCACGGAGACGCAGAGGAGCTGCAAAAAGCTGAGGTACACAGACGTGCACGCTGAGAGAGCGGGTGCCCGAGTACCTGGCTGGCTTTCTCTGACGGGAGGGAAACGGAGACCCCCAACGGCATTGAACCCCTTATCCTACGACACTAAACCCCAGATCCAGCTGAAACTCATACGGGGGGAGTTTGGACTGTGAAAAGGGAGAAGTGCACAGAAATTTAGGGGAGTCGCAAAAGATAGGAGGTCTGATCACAGTGGTGCGCACGCGCACACACAAGGTGCCAGCGCCACACTGAGGACAGATTGCTTATCATGCTGCTGGCTTTTGCGACTGGGCGGTAGACAGACCCTCCCAACTGTGCCACTTCTGAGTCCACTGGGCCCCTGTTTCGGGCGAAACCATGGAGATCTAGACTCGTGTGGTCCTGGTGTGCAGGGGAGCAGAAGCTGGAAAGGCAGCGGTCTAGAGGCACTGCGGGCGCGCACACAAGGACCGCTCCAGCCATTACCCAGTCACGTGAGACTCCGGGGCATGCAGGGCGGGGCCGACTGGAAGGCAAGGCAGTCCCTTAAGCCCTGAAACTCCACCCATCCCAAGCTCAACAGAGGCTTCTGTGGTCTTGCAAGTAAAAAAGTTTCCCCGACATAGTGAAAATGCCAAGACAAGGGAAGGGATCAAAAACAAAAGAAATGGAGGGAAAAAAACGACTGGATATAGAGTTCAAAACCAGGCTTATAAGGTTTTTCAAGAATATGCTAGAAAAGGCAGATAAATTTAGCGAAAGCCTACTAGAGATACAAAAGAGCCAACTAGAGATGCTAGAGATGATGTGTAAAATTAGCAAGCCCCAAGAGGAGATGAAAAAGGACCAACTAGAGACACTAACTGAAATAAAAAATATACAGAGTCCTAACAGCAGACTAGAGAAA
>PVJN01052793.1:0-13963 GCA_004026805.1 Lasiurus borealis | reverse complement strand
TCCAGTATTAGGATCTCATGTCCTTAAAGAGAAGACCATGACTTTGTCCATCACAATTAGTAATACAGGTGCAGCAAGACTATTGTGTCTATAAAAAAGCGTTAAAATTTGGTTCTTTCAAAGTGACCATTCATTATCTAACAATACAATAAAAAGCTGCAAAGTTACTTTTCTGAAGCTATTATGTTAATGTAAGGTACTTACCCTGATTTTTCCATTTATAGATAAATGTAATTCGTTTTGTAAACATAATTTTAAAATGAGGTTCCTAGTACAGTAAACATTAGTAAATTAGCAAATAGTATATAAATAGCCATAAAGATTTTTAAATAAAATTTCTGCAGAAAGGAAAAAACATTTTAGAGATAGATATGTCTTTATTTTAGAAAACTACCTTTTAGTAAATGTCCCTCCCTCCTCCTGCCCCCCCTTAGGAACTAGTGTGAATAAGTGGCTGGCACCTCTCTTTTAAAACCTAGTTCTATTCAGTAGGCACTTTTATTCTCTGGGATAAAGGACCAAAGGTGATCAATACCAGGTGGGAGAATTCTGGCTGGGGTCGTTTTAGTAGAGCAGCAGGCAACTAAGGCCCTGCCTGTTGGATCAATTATCTTGGGAGTGGCTTTGCTTCCCATTTACATTCCTGCTACAGGAAAGAAGGGAATATTTAGAGAAGCCCTGGTGGTGCTAAACAAATTAATGCCTTTTCTCTAACCCAGAAACAAACAATTTGGAGTTCTCTGTCTAGAGCTATAATGGCCAAGTAAAAGCTGTCCTTGTTAATAGCTTTAATTAAGTGAATCCAACGACCATAGGCCTACTGGGAATTTTAACACTAAGAAAAGATGTTCTTTTCCATTTAAGCCTATCAGGCAAACCAAAGTTACATTAGAGAATGATTATTAATATTTAAGTGAAAAAAATGAATAATGACAAATAACTATTTGTAAAATGTTATTCTAAAAAAACAATTATTCATGCAAGATACTCTGAATATACAGCTGTATTTTTTTGATAGAAAAAAAGCATGGGTAAGCAGCAAAACAACCTATGTTGCTTTAATAGTCACTTCTTTAAAAGGCCAGGTTTTCTTGACCGAATTCCCCAATAGGGTGCCCCATTTGTTTTCTAGAAGTTTATAGGCTTTTCTTAAAGTACTAATTTTGCAAATCTAAACTAACAAAGTAGCAATTAATGTTGAATGCTTAGAACATAAGTGGCCAGTGTTGCATAAACTTCAAAACCTACAGCTAGAGAATTTAGAGTGCAGAGCATTTCGAACACCACTTTTCATTGGAACACAGGCAGCCAGGAACCCTCCACTGGATCTGAGAAGCAGACAGAGACCTGGAGTCTGTCAAATTGAAAAAATCCCCGGCTACAACCCCTGCTGATTGTGCAGCCAAAGAGAAGGGCGGAAGATCAGCCCTGCAGGGAGGCATAGCCAAGGTGGCAAAGTGCTTGTTGGGCCACATTGCTTGTCCAAACATACACACACACACCTTTTGAAAAATCTTTTACAGCACATGTCCTGAGGTGATGAAATACTCTATATTTTAAGTGTGGTTACATGACTTCATTCACTTGTCAAAACTCATAGAACTATTCACTGAAAGGGTATATTTTATTGTATATAAATTATACATCAATAAACCTGCTCTAAAAACATTAACACACATCTACATCTTTTCTGTTTAGGTTGTGACATTTTAACCTACAGCTACCTTTCTTATAATTCTGGCAATACTGCTAGAGATTCACTTACTAATCCACCTTGATGCCACACACACACACACACACACACACACACACACACACTGCAATACTGCTAGAGATTCACTTACTAATTCACCTTGATGCAACACACACACACACACACACACACACACACACACACACGCTCCTACACTTCAGGGAACGTTTCTCCACATGAATGGGCTGTTCAATTTAACTTCTTGGCAGCAGATTTCCCCCGCTGTGAGGCCCACAAAAGGTGCTTGAGGAGAGTGAGTTTTGATCCTCCCTTTGTGCCAGATCCTTCTGGCGTTTTCTCCACCTCCACTAAGATGCTAGGACAACACCGTAACCATTAGCTACACTGCTCTGAAGTGAAACGCCATTTACACTGGGTTGAATAATTTTAGATGCCTTTTAAAAACCACAACCATATATATTAGGCATAATCACAAATATTTTTCACAACTTAGATGATTTATTTCTATAAATTCTTGTAATTTTTAAAGCAATGATTGAAAGGTGTTAAGTTCAATCAGAATAAGCTACGTTTTCAATAAAATCATGGTAATTAAACCAAGAAAACGTCTTAATTTAAAATTTTGTTAATAAGTGCAAAATATGGGCATTGGAATATTAATGACTCTTTCCAAACTGATCAACACAAAAGATTAATTACTAGGCTATGAAGTTAAATCAATCTCTACCTTCTCCTTTGATTAAGTTTCCTGTTTTCAATTTCAAATTTGTCTACTTAAAATGAATTTTATGAGGATAGAATATTTTTCTACTTTGTAAAAAGCTAAAAGGTCTCTGAGCTAGTCTCTTTTATTTTGTCTACATCTTACATGGACCATCTAGAGAGGGGAGATGACGGGCCCCCACTCTTACAGGCACAGGAGGCTAACTAGCAGGGACTGCAACATCTCATGGTGGCACTAGACCGCTGAAAGCTCTGATATCTGCAGAACAAATGATTCAAAGAAATGGATCATGTGTTGTTGGTGACCAACATATCCCAGGAGACATGAGGTTATTGTAGCAATACATGGAGAGTTGCCAATTTTCCCTAACAAATCCTACATAGATCTGTATGGACACTTTAGAAATGTCTGTGCTCCTTCAAGAACCCCATCTGGGAATCAAAAAAACTCACACTGTTCAAAACTTTAAAACAGATATTTGCACAAAGAGGTTAACACAGCTAGAAAGATTTAAAGACATCTGCATGTTGTCAAGGTGCAGAAATACAGAAAGCAAAAGTGTTGAATTATTATGGCATCCAGCATAATTTAAAAGGCAACCAACGTTTTTGCTCCATCTTGGAAATCAAAATCATGATCCAGAGATGCTAGTTGGGAAATTTTATGCACAGAAACAGCAAGAGGGAAAGAAAGTATACTTAACTTAGATCACTTGGTTTAGTGTGGTGGTTTGTGCCAGGTTTTTCCACTACAAAGTTACTTTCTTCTCCTTTGTAATTAATAATATCTTGTAAGGAGATATTTTGAGACTATGTAAATAAATTATGAAATATCCTATTTCTCATATTTACCTACTAATTTTAATAACTGTTGGAGATTGCCAAATATACCTCCCTTCCAATTCCATTATTTTAGGATTGTTTTTCACAAGCAGACATACTGGATGATGATGAGGAAGGGAGTCTAACAAACCCTAAGGCAGTGGTCAGCAACCCTCGGCCACGAGCCTCAGTTTGCTGCTCTGTTGACTAATGAATGAGTTTGCTGACCACTGCCCTAAGGAATCCTGATCTGGTTTTTACCAGAGAGGAAGGCTGCCAACATTCCACAGGAAAACTGTAGATAAATTAATGGAATGGGGTGGGGATTAATTTTCTTTTCTCTTCGTGGAAACATCTATTTTCTAGTTACAAGAGATGTTATTAAAAATAGAATGATGCATTCTCTAGATTTACCATATTTGTTTATTCAAAAGCCCACATAATCAAATGCAACAACTTTTCACAATAAGGCAAAAATAAGCCAATGAATTATTAGGGCTGAAACAAAATAAAGATAAAATATGGATGACTTCAGAGGAGTGACTGCACATACCTTCCTATGGGCCCAGCAGTCCCCAGGGAAATAGCAAAGGGTGTGGGAAGAGTTTAAATCTGGATTGGGGGTGGGATGGGAATTCAAGTAAGGCACCCACCCTTACAGGGATATGAATGCAGAGCCACTCAGAATTTTTCCCCAAAACTGACAAGTAGGACAATAACATTTTACAGGATTAAAAGGCAGATTATACTGAGTCAATTTTATTTTTCAGATATGAAATAAAACAATCTCCCCCAGTAAAAGTATGCCTCTGGTACTACTGAAAACCTAACATTTATGGAGTTATATAACCTAAAGCAATTTCTTCAGCATTAACAGAGAAACCAAATATAAATAATAAATTTTCCCACAGGGTTAAAGCCTTACGTATCCACCAATTCTGTATTCTTCATAAGTAAATATGAATGTAACTGCTTCAATCTTAAAATACTCCTGAAGTATAAGATCTTATTTCCATAGCCTGGTCCTCAAATAGCTAAGTAAGGTTTCGTTTTATTAAAACTATCAATACAGGCTTACTTAGGTTATTTCATTAAAATCATTTCCTATAAGGTAATCATCTGGATCCCTGTCTGCCATCCAAAGACTTTATCTGTGATTCCAGCCATGGTGCATTACACTGCACATTCCTCTTCCCCCCTAAAAAGTGAGGATGGAAAAAAAAACGAAACCAAAAATTTTATATCCACCACTTCACACAGCTGCAGCTAGACTAGAGCTTCAGCCCTTGAGCCTCACTGGCTGAACTCCCAAGAGCTTCCTTCTACTTCCAGCCAATTGTATCACCTTGTGTCTATTGTTCACTCAGACATTTTTCAAAACTATTTCTTGGGTGCCTGGAACCAAGCTGGAAGCAAAATAAATGTCTACCAAAAAACCTGTGCTTTGCTAAAACTCACAGTCTCGTTCCAGCTAAGTCATGCTGGGATTAAAAATAAAAAACAAAAATATGAATACTTTTTAAAGTTAACTTGGTCAAGTTATA
Source organism: Lasiurus borealis (assembly GCA_004026805.1). Taxonomy (NCBI): domain Eukaryota; kingdom Metazoa; phylum Chordata; class Mammalia; order Chiroptera; family Vespertilionidae; genus Lasiurus; species Lasiurus borealis. Next base: position 9,160 of record PVJN01052793.1, on the reverse strand, counting down.
GCTTACATGAAATAAAACACACCTATTTTAAAAGTGTTGAGTTTGATCGGTTTTACTAAATGTACACAATGAACCCACAACTCAAAAATTACCTTAACTCCTTTGTAGCACTTCCCCTCCCCTACTCCTTGGCAACGTGGACTCCCTTTCTGTTGTTATAGATGAATTTTTAATATTCTAATATTTTACATAAATGGAATAGTCTGTAGTCTTATATGTTTGACTTATTTAATTCAGCAAATTTTTGAGATTTACCTAAGTTATATCAGTGATTTCCTTTTTTCTTGTTGAGCAGCATAGTATGAACATAATATTTTATTCATAAACTTCTTGATAGATAATTGTTTTTAATTTGGAGGTATTGTACATAATGATATAATAAACATTCATATCAAGTTTTTGTGCGGACATGCTATTTATTCATTGTTGGGTTATACCCAGTAGAACTGCTGGGTCATATGATAAGCCTATAGTTAACTTTATAAAAAATTGCCAAGCTGTTCTCCAACATGGCTGTACCCATCTTACACTTGTAAAGGCAAGAACAATAAATAAAATAGAAGAAACAAACATAGAAGAAAGTACATTGGTACAGGTCATACAAAAACAGGTGAAGGACCAAATTTGGCTGTACTTTGCTGAATCCTGCTCTAGAGTTTCCTACATATAAAATTATGACTTCTTTGAAAAGGGTTGGTTTTCTTAAAAATATCTTTTTTTTTTATTTCAGAGAAGAAAGAGATAGAAATATCAATGATGAGCTCTAGCTGGTTTGGCTCAATGGATAGAGTGTCAGCCTAGGGACTGAAGGATCACAGATTCAATTCTGGCCAAGGGCACATGCTTGGGTTGAGGGCTCCATCCCCAGTAGGGGGCGTGCAGGAGGCAGCCGATCAATGATTCTCTCTCATCACTGATGTCTCTATCTTTCCCTCTCCCTTCTTCTCAAAAATTAATAAAAAGTGTTTTGTTTTGTTTTTTAAAAGAAACATCAATGATGAGAGGGAATCATTGATAGGCTGCCTCCTGCAGGCCCTACAGTGGGGATCAAGTCCACAACCCGGGTATGTACCCTGATCAAGAATTGGACTGGGACCTCCTGGTTCATAGGTTGACTCTCAGCCACTGAAGCACACCAGATGGGCTAAAGAGTTCTAATTTTCCTTTCCAATCTGTGTGTCCTTTCTTTTTTTTCCTTGATTTACTGCACTGGCCTAAATCTTAGAAGAAAAGTGTTTAGTCTTTTATCATAATACTAGAAGCCCAGTGCATGAAATTGGTGCACAGGTAGGGTTCCTAGAGGCTGCCAGCTGCTGGCTGGGGACCCCCCTTCCCTGGCTGGGGCCTGCCTTCATTCCAAGCTGCCAGGGGAATGGTTAGCACACATCATAGCAAGTTACTAGACTTCTGGTCAGTCGAATTTCCAAGGGAACACTTTGCATATTAGGTTTTTATATATTTACTAGAAGCCCAGTGCATGAAATTTGCGCAGGGGAAGGAGGTGTCCCTCACCAATCTAGAACATTACTCTCACAATCCAGGACTGCTGGCTCCCAACTGCTCGCCTGTCTGATTGCCCCTAACTGCTTCTGCCTGCCTGCCTGATCAACACTTAACTGCTCTCCTGCCGCGGCCCAATTGCTCCTAAATGCCCTCCCCTGCTGGCCTGGTTGCTCCTAACTGTCCTCTCCTGCAGGCTTGTTTGCTCCCAACTTCCCTCCCATGCTGGCCCAGTCATCCCTAGCTGCCCTCCCCTGCAGGCCTGGTCACCCCTAACTGCCCTCCCTTGCAGGCCTGGTTCCTCCCAACTGCCCTCCCTGCTGGCCATCTTGTGTCCATATGAGGGCAGCCATCTTGTGTGTTGGAATGATGGTCAATTTTCATATTACCTCTTTATTACATAGGATATATGTATTTAATTTATTATTAATATTTTAATTGTTCACTATTATATTTAATTAGCTTTAGGTTTTCCATAGATACCTCTTATCAGATTTTCCTGTGAGTTCATGAATGAGTATTTAATTTTATCAAGTTGTTTTTCTATTGGGGTGACAACATGAGTTTTATCTTTCTAATAATATGGTGAATTACCTTGCTAAATTTTCCATTCCTAAACCAATCTTGCATTTTCAGAATAAACCACATATAGTCATGAAAAATTAACTTCTTACAAATTGTTGGATTGTAGTTGGTAAATTTCTGTAAAAAAGTTTCTGCATTTATGAGACATTAATTTGTAATTTTCTTGAAATATCGCTGCAGCTGCTGGTTTTGGTATAAGAGTAATGTTACATATACAATTCAAATTTAAGAAATATTTTATGGCCGAAACTGGTTTGGCTCAGTGGATGGAGCATTGGCCTGTGGACTTAAGGGTCCCAGGTTCGATTCCAATCAAGGGCATGTTTTTGGTTGCGAGCACATCCCCAGTAGGGGACGTGCAGGAGACAGCTGATCGATGTCTCTCTCATTGATGTTTCTAACTCTCTATCCCTCTCCCTTTCTCTCTGTAAAAAATCAATAAAATGTATTTTTTTAAAAATTTATGTTCTTGTTTCCTCTATTAGTCTGCTTTTCCTCTTTGAAATATGGAAAGAAATACAAAGTGCATTTCACAAGTAATTCTCCTGATAAAATTCTAGAAACATACTTGTTATATATACCTTACTATGCTGATTTAATACTTACCATTTAAAAAAGGATTAAGCCCTGATTGGGTGACTTACTTAGTTGAAGCATTGTCCCATACACCAAAAAGTTGCAGGTTCAATTCCTGGTCAGGCCACATACCTAGGTTGTGGGTTCAATTTCCAGTTGGGGTGGGAACAGGAGGCCACCAGATGATCTTTCTCTCTCACAATGATGTTTCTCTCTCTCTCTCTTTCTCGAATCAATAAACATATCCTAGAGTGAAGATTTAAAAAAAAAAATTTGGGGGGGTAAGAGTTAAAAGTCTACCCTAACCGGTTTGGCTCAGTGGAGAGATTATCAGCCCTCAGACTGCAGAGTCCTATGTTGATTCCAGTCAAGGCATGTATCTTGGTTGTTGGCTCAATTCTCAGTAGGGGGTATGCTGGAGGCAACTGATGGATGTTTCTCATTGACATTTCTAACTCCCTATTCCTCTCCCTTCTTCTCTGTAAAGTCAATAAAAATATATTTAAAAAATAAAATAGCCCTAGCTGGTTTCGCTCAGTGGATAGAGCATTGGCCTCCAGACTGAAGTGTCCCAGTCAAGGTCACATGCTCAGGTTGTGGGCTCAATCTCCAGTCGGGGGCATGCAGGAGGCAGCCAATCAATGATTCTCTCTCATCATTGATATTACTATCTCTTACTCTCTAAAATCAATAAAAATATATTTAAAATAATAAAAATAAATAAGTAAATAAATAAATAAATAAAAAGAGTTAAAAAATTCAAGACACATTGGTAGACTTGAAAGGCCATTTTCGGAATGACATGCCATATTGAACCTGACTATTCTGTCAGGAGGGAAGTTATAATGCTTAAATAAGTGCCCTTTTCTAAAAATCACTCCATCTCCAGTGACAGAATTAAGATTATTTTTAAAAAGTCTTTGACTTACTCTGGCCTCATATTTTGTGATTCCAACTTATCTCTTAGCTTTTACACCTAAACTTTTATATTTCAGCCATTTTACATATGCTCCAGGACTATTTTGTATTGTCTCTTTATCTTCTTTTTATTCATAATCTATGCTTACCTCAATGCTCAGCATGTTATTTCTCTATGCTTATCTTCTAACCACTGAACTGCACAGCCTGAGAGGGAATCTTTTTCTCAAAAGGAAAATTAAGTTGATTTTGACACCTCACTTTGGCTGCCTACTGCAACATTTTTTGGCTCATACCATAAGCAGATATTTGTCCAAACAAAAATTTCACTTTACTGTATACTGACGTCAACCAAACTCACAAATATCATGTAACTACTACAAAAAGGAAGATTCCAAAAACATTAGGTTTAAATATATACTGACTATAGTTTTAGCTATTTAACTATTGTAACTAAGCATTTCCTGTTTGCAAGTTTCTCTGAATTCACGAATTAAACAAAGGTTTCACAATCTCTCAAGGAAAGTAAAGCAAACATCTGAAGGAAAAATGCAGTTTGAATTTAAAAATTACTGTAAAAAAATAAATTGGGAAGAGAACTTTATATGATGGAATCTAAAAAGATTCATATTTGAGATCTTTCTTATTCATTTTATTTAATATAATTTAGAAGGTCTCACATAGAATTTCTCTACTTACACAATATTTAGTTCAAAGAAATCCCTGAATAGTGGCACGAATTCAGTATACATTTAAAAAAATAATCTGACAGTCAAATGCAAAATGTTTGATGGGTAGTATCCTAAGGTATTCCAGGTATAAATAATTGAAACGACAGCAATTTAATCTGGATTTACAGTTCATTTTTTAAAAGACTAAACCCAGCAAGAATAATCCATTATCTACTTCAACCAAAAATATGCTTCAAAGTTTGAAATATTTTCAAATGTTTGCATATAAACTTTTCTTGAATGATCATGAGAGAAACTATACGCAGGAGAAAATGAGTCCTGGGAATTACATGAAGAAAGCAATAGCTATAATTGTTCATACATATGGTAAAGAGAACTACTGGGATCCAGTTTAAAAAGTATGAATGCTATTAACTATATGCAGGTATTACTATGAAAATCCTAACTTCTGCATCTGTTGAGATGCCCTAATAGTTGTGCTCTGTTACCATAAAAGGCCTTCAGCTCATGAGATTTACTAATGCTCTGCTCAATGGGTAACAAGGGCACTTGCCCTTCAGCAATTTACAACTTAAAAGAACAGATCTCATGCCACACATTTTAAAAACTCTTTTCCACCTTCCCTACTTTTTATACAAACAATGTAAGACATTGCTGCTGATGGGAGTGTAGGAAGAGCAAAAGGCCAAAACTGAGGAAGCAGGAAAAGGAAACAGCTGTTAAAGAAAGGAAGCAGGGGAAGAGAGGCACAGACTCCCATTGAGAAGGCCACACCCCCAAAAGGCAGAGGGATGAAAGAGTTCTTCCAGAGGGCACAAAGCTGATCAGAATTAAATCTCATTTGTCTAGTGCGCCATGGCTCCCATCTAAATGTGGAAGCGGGCCTGCTCTCTTCTATGCTGCATAATCAATTCTCCCAAGTTCTGGATCTCTGGGTTCCCAGTGGCACTGCATGCAGAGGACAGAATGATAGGCCTCGGAGGGGAGAGGGCTCTGGGGGGGACAGTGAAGTTTCATTCATTGTGACAAAGCTTCTTTAACACTTCACTGCTATTCTCCCTGTTTCCACCTGCAAGTAAAAAGGGCTCGGCAGAGTTTCTGCTCTCCTCAAGTCCCAATAGACGATGAATATGAACTTGTCCCAAAGTCAATTATAATGGATAACAGATGTGTATATACCAAGTTGGATGAATGATTTTATGAGAATACAGGACCTTCTAACTTCTGATGGCATGTTCAATTCAGATCATTCACTAATCATGCAAAAGGAACCACAAACAAGTTACTATTACTGTCCCTGTCTCCTTTATGCAGCTTACATGAGTGGGATAAAAGGAATACAATGCAACCGGGGCTTTTTCTGTTATGCTGTGGAAGTGGAAATAAGGGTGGAATGAGAGACAAATATGGCAGGGAGAAGCAAATTTAGATGTCTAACTTGAAAATATTTGAGGACTAAATTAATCTTTACTTCTTAGTGCACAATGCTACATAATAAAATTGTACTTTCTATAAAGACATTTTTTATTCTTGTTTTGCTGAGTATAAAGATAGCATAACAATGCTTCAAAATAATTTTTACAATTTGGAGAGTTTCTAAGTCCCTTTATTCTCATGTATCTCACAATGCCTGCATGCAATAGACCATCAATAAATTACTCTTATCCCCATTATCCAACAGACAGACCTTGAGACACTACTGGAGCCACACAGCTAGAAAGTGGTCATGCTTCCACTAGGATGGCCCTGCTGAGCCCTGGCAAGAGCAAGAGCTCTGTAATTGGGGGCAGGATGGGGGCCATAAACAGCTACTTAAGCCATTCACAACTCAGTTCCCTCATACTTAAATGAGATAATTTCCACAATTTTTGCAATTTCGTGATGGGAGTTAAATGAGCTACATACACTGCCATCACTTGTGCCTGGCCCACAGTAAGTGTTCAGGACACACTGCTATTCTAACAAGTCTGCCTAACTCTCTGGTAAAGATAGATAGGTGGAGCTAGTCCAGTCACTCAGAGGCTTTCTCCCTAGTTAAGACCTTTCAATGCATTCTTTTAAAAACTGCCACGTGAATCCTTTGTACTGTTTAATAACATTTCATTCTCTATCATCTTTGAGTGAAGAGCTGTTCCATGAGACTAAAGTTTCTGGATATTCAAAGCTTATCCTTTAAATGCTAATTTATTTTCTAATTTCAAATACTCCTAAGGTATTATGCCTTTTCCTGACTTGTTAAATGGAAAACACTTTTCTTGGTAATTGAAAGCATCACTGTGAACATTCACAACCAGATGGCGACATCATTAATCCCTGGGCCTGCCTTCCCGTTGTTCTGGCCCCTTCCCTGACATCAGCTGTTGCTATCATCTCCATCCTTTTTCTGCCCCTTGAGTTCTCTGATCACTTTGTCCATGCCCCCATGCCTTTGCCAAATTTAACAGCTAAAATATATTATACAAAAACACAAAGTTAACAAAAGTATGTATTTCAAACGAAAGTGAAAAAGATTGAGCGCCTAAAGAACAAAACATAAGATCTCTCTAGTTATTCGAAGGCATTTTCACTGTAATTTTTAATACATTTCAAAGGGCTGTAGGTGCCAGTACCCTGACCTCCACAAGCAAATGTACACCTGTGCATGTCTGTGCACACACCTATGTACATACCGTATGTGTGTGCTGTCTATAAATGTATTGAGGACTTAAGGAATAACATCTATAAACAAAGTATTTAAGTAAGTTATGTTACAGTTTTGAGCATATTAAAAATTGAGTTTTTTTTTTTTTAATTTAAGAACTTAAATATGATTAAGTCAACAACAACAAAATTTGAGTACTGTACATACTACCTGCTGGACAATATTCTAGGTACTGAGAATAAAAGACTGAATAAAATAGGTAACTTTGCTACTCTTATGAATCAGATGTTTGAATTACAAAACTTGTTTCCCTTAAAGAGGAATATTTCCGTTGAGATCACACTTTGAAATTTATTCATTTTCAATTGTAAAGGAAACAGTTTTCAGGTGATGGCAGTAAAGGGGGGTGTCTGTATTCAACATGCTTACAAATGTAACTTGTGATTCTTAGTTCTCTGAAGAGAAACCTGTTGACATTATAAAAATACATTTAAGCCCTAAGAGGTTTGGCTCAGTGAATAGAGCATCAACCTGTGGATTGAAGGGTCCCAGGTTCAATTCTGGTCAAGAGCATGTACCTTGGTTGTGGGTACATCCCCAGTAGGGGATTGCAGGAGGCAGCTGATCAATTTTTCTCTCTCTCTGATGTTTCTAACTCTCTATCCCTCTCCCTTCCTCTCTGTAAAAAAAAAAAAAATTAATAAAATATATATTTTTAAAATTCGTTTAAATTTAAGAGACTAGTACAATTTTTCCAAATGTAGGAACTAAGAAGTAAAGAAATAAAAACAAAACACTTAAGTCTCAGCAATATTAATTACTCATACTGGGCATATTCAGTAATTTCCTTTACAATTTTCAATATGGTAATAGCATGAGAAGTTCAATATGAGGATTTAAAAACAATTGATTTCCATTACACTATTTTTACCAGATGGCAACAGCATGACAAGATGAATGAGGATTTTTTTAAAAATTTAATCTATACTTGTAGAATGTTAAAAATTGGCATGTTAAGACTTAAAGGGGCGAAGAGCTTAAAGCAATTCAAAATGGGAACTTAATTGTTAACCCAAGGAAATAAAATTTTATTCTACTCTCCATTGCACTTCTTATTGCAAATGTTAAATAGAGAAACAAAACTATCTCCCAAGAATTGTAAAACTCAGTGTAATGATTCTGATTCGGGTCCAGAAAGGACCACCAAGGAACATCAAATCCAGCTCAGTTCAGCATAACACTAACCAAAACAAGGGTAGAGCGAGGCAGATAGAGAACAGAGGCACAGCAAGGCCTGGTTGCCAGGGTTTTGGCAACAGGAGGGAGAAACGGAATAGTGGGTACTAGCTTTACTTATAAAAACATTAATCATGCTCTGTTAACCATGACTGTTTTGTTCTGATTAAAGAAAGCACATTCTGACCTGGCAGGGATTTGTACACACCAGGATCTGGGAGTTAACCTCAAAATGTGGTCTATTCTCCTTATCTGAGAACTGCCTACCACCATGGAAAGATTAGCAACCTTGCTGAAACAAGAGAGTCCCAGAGGCACCCATCTTTTGCAACCCTGGCCCACACTGCCATAACCTGTAACCATTATGCCCATTTGTATTATTTTTGCCCATCTCCCAATGTATTCTTTGTTCTTCTACCCAATGTAAGCAGCTGGTTTATGGGGTGCGGGGAAGCAGATAACCTGCTGCTCTCCCATGCTGCCCGCACTATCTATATAATAAAAGTCTAAGCAATATTATGGCAGAATTACTAGAATGACTGGTCGTTATGATGTGCATTGACCACCAGGGGGCAGACACTCACCGCAGGAGCTGGGTTCACAGCTGATGAGCTAGAAGCTAGGCTAACAGCTGGTGAGCGCAGCGACAGTGGCAGGAGCCTCTCCTTCCTCTGCTGCAGGCCAGTGGTAAGGAGCCAGGGGTTCCAGACTCTGAGAGCCCCAAACTGTGAAAGGGACGTCTGACTGCCAGCAGGTGTACATCACAAGGGCGCCCAGACTGTGATAGGGGGAGCAGGCTCGGCTGAAACCGCACCCCCCCCCCCCCACACACACCTTCAGTGCACAAATTTCATGCACTGGGCCTCTATTTGTAAAATAAAGTGCTCATATAGGATTCAACCTTATCTCAGTTTAATTGACACAAGTAATAACAGGCAAACCTGTCACATTCTTCCCAAGCAGACTATGACTGTGGCAAAAACTACTGGTTGTGAATAATTATTTTAGCTGC
>PVJN01052792.1:0-13962 GCA_004026805.1 Lasiurus borealis | reverse complement strand
TGTTTCTCTCTCTCTCTCTCTCTCTCTCTCTCTCTCTCTCTCTCTCTCTCTCTCTCTCTCTCTTCCCCCGTCTCTCCCTTCCTCTCTGAAATCAATAAAAATATATATATTTAAAAGTTTAAAGTCGGATTTAAATGCCATGTAAATTATATATGAGTAAGACTTGAAGTCTGGCCCTAACCAGTTTGGCTCAGTGGATAGAGCATTGGCCTGTGGACTGAAGGGTCCCAGGTTCAATTCCGGTCAAGGGCATGTACCTTGGTTGCAGGCACATCCCCAGTGGGGGTGGTGGTACAGGAGGCAGCTGATTAATGTTTCTCTCTCAATGTTCTAACTATCCCTCTCTCTTCCTCTCTGTAAAAAAAATCAATAAAATATATTATTTTTTAAAAAGACTTGAGTTCTGATTAATTATGAGGCAAATTCCTCTCCAGCTGTGAACCTGTAAATCAATCAAGCCATGTGCTTCCAAAATACAGTGGCAGAACAGGCAGAGGGAGAAACTGGAAAAGGGAGAAATTGGAAAGGAAAGGCTGACAGGTTCCAAGCAAGTCAGTCCCAACTGGGCAAAGAGCATCAAATCTAAATGTTTGAGAATCATTTTATTGAACTTGAGGCTCTGCTCATCGGGCCCACGAGGGCAGAGGGCCTACCTTCTGGACACACTGGGGCATCCCTGTCCCCATTGCTTTCCTGGGTGTGGCCCATGTGTCAACTCTCACAGTTTGGAGTTGCATGCCTGAGGCTCTCTGAGGCTGGAATTACTCACAGGTGGTTCTAACTAGTCTGGGCCCTGGGAGTGGCCCCGACCCCATGCTCTGCTAGGCATTGCCCTAGCTAAGGCCCTCTGTCTGGGTCGAAGGTCCATGTTGGCTCCATCCTTCAAAGTCCAGGTTGAAGGAGACATTCCCCTGGAGCTCTACTGGGGAGGGATTGGCCCCCACGCTTTGAGCAGCGCCACCCCCAGGGCCTTGGGGAGCACTGTCCCCACAGCTTTAGGTGGGAGTTGTCTGGCCTGATGAAACCCAGGCAATGCCCCCACCTTTGAAACAGAGGAAGCAGCGCTGATGATCTCTGACCTTTGGGATCCATCCCTTGTCTTGAAGAATAAATAGCGCTATGGTGTCTTCCTGTACAATGTAAGAAGTCCTGCAGCCTTCTCTCCTTCCTGTCTCTTTCCGCTTCAGTTCAAATCAGCAATTTCACTGCTAGGATGGCTGAGGAAGTCGGTGGTTCACACCCATACTAATTTCCTTATTTAAGAGTTGCTTGACCATGCACGCCCTTAGTATTCGCTTCAAAACTTGCTTTGCCTTTTTTTTTTTTTAATGTGAATAGGCTGAGAATGTTCCTAATCTTTAAGTTCTGTTTCCCTTCTGATTAACCATTTTATTTTAAGTCATTTTGCTCTTTTCACATTTTACTGCAAGCATTCAAGAGAAGCCAAGCCCACTCCTTCTCCATGATATTTAGATATTTCCACAAACAAATACCCAATTTCATTGCTCACAAACTCTACCTTCAACAAAACACTAGGGCACGAACACAATTCAGCCAAAGTAATTGCCACTTTATAACAAGAATGGTCTTTCCTCTATGCCCAGTAATATCCCTCATTTCAGTCTTAGACCGCATCAGAATGGCCCTTACCATCCCTATTTTTTCTTTTTTTTTTTTCTGGCTTCATAGAAGGAGCTTGGAGGTGTTACCATCCCTATTTTTGCTAACATTCTGTGCGTGACCTGGTAGGTGTTCCCTAAGAAGACTGAGGCTCTCTCTACAACTCTCCTCTCGATCTTCTGGATCCTCACCAGAATTGCTTTTAAAGGTCCATTCATAGCAATGTACACTTTTTCTAGAACATGCCTCCAAATTCTTCCAGCCTCTACTCATTACCCAAGTTCAAAGCCGCTTCCATGTTTTTAGGTATTTGTTACAGCAGCATTTCCACTATTTTGGTACCAGTTTAATGTCTTCGTCTGTTTGGGCTGCTGTAACAAAATACCATACACTGGTTGGCTTATGAACAACAGAAATTTATCGCTCACGGTTCTGGAAGCTGGAAGTCCAAGATCAGGGTCCCAGCATGGTTGGATGAGGGCTCTCTTCTGAGTCACTGAAGACTTCCCATTGTATCCTCACATGGTAGAAGGGGAACAGGTCTCCCTCAGGCCTCTTTTTTTTAAAAAAATGTTTTTATTGATTTCAGAGAGGAAGGGAGAGGGAGATAGAAGCATCAATGATAAGAGAGAATCTGACTGCCTGTCTCCTACACATCCCACACTGGAGATTGAGCCTGAAACCCAGGCATGTGCCCTGGCTCAGAATCAAACCATGATCTCCTGGTTCGTATGTCGATGCTCAACCACTGAGCCATGCCGGCCGGGCTCAGGCCTCTTTTATAAGAGCATAATCTCGTTCACAAGGGCTCTGCCTTCATAATTTGACCACCTCCTAAAGGCCTCACTTCCTGATACCAGCTCATTGGGCATCAGGATTTCAACATAAGAATGGGGGGGGGGCACAGACATTGAGACCATAGCAAAATCATAATGCACTTAACACTGAGTGGCCAGATTAGGATGATCTCTGAACGCATAATAATCTGGCCACTCAGTGTATATCCTATATAATTAAAGGCTACTATGCAAATTATCTCCTTGACCAGGTGTTCGACCAGCAGGCAGGCCAGCCAACTGCCCATGTTCCCTCACCCTGGCCAGGCTGGCCGGACCCCACCCATGCATCAATTCATGCACCGGGCCTCTAATAGATATAGATATAGATATAGATATAGATATAGATATAGATATAGATATAGATATAGATATAGATATAGATATAGATATAGATATAGATATAGATACACACACACATACATATATACTGAGTGGCCAGATTATTATGCGTTCAGAGGTAATAATAATCTGGCCACTCAGTGTATACCTTACTTCAGCTGCAGTTTATAACAAGGCAATGGAGAACTTGATTGAAGGCGGTTGGCTGGTCCCTGAGCATTTTGGTAGTGACAATGCGCCATTCCTCTTCCCTGGTGCTGCTGGGCTTCAGAGCAAAGCAGTTACTCGCACTGGTCAATGCCAACTGGGTCATCCTGCCTCCCAGTCTATACCTCACCAGAAATGCCATTTGCAAAGGGAAAGCTCAGATTCAGATATCCAGCCACACAGAACCATCCTGGGCCTCCCAGGAAATGGCCCGGGGCCTCCTCTAACAGGGAGGGTCACAACCATACACAGAGGCAAGCAAGCCACCCCCATCAGAGAAGGAAAGAGAAGGAAGGGCACCCTGCATTCGGACCCAGTGGGGACAAGCTTTCTGTCCCTGAATCAAAGGCAGTGAGAAGCATTTCTAGAACAATGGAAACAAAGCCCATGTCTCGTTGCACTGTGTAAAAAAGATGGGACAGATGAAAGGAATACACATAATAACAGATGAAGGGAATACACACAATAAAAACACCTGGCCCCAGCTACAGGAAATACTACCGTTAAAAAAGGATTCGCCCTGGCCTTCTGTTTGGAATGTCTTCCCTAGCCGTGGTGGACGGTGAAAGGGAATCATATTGTCTGTGCACATCTTGTCGAGCATTTTAATTGCATATGATTGTGTAAGCTTTTTGTCTGATTTCTACTATCTATGACAGAGAAAATAAGAAAACAATTACCTGGACCACAGATGTAATTGCAGATGATGCGAGTGTATTAATGCCGCTCAGTTGCACACCTGAAAATGGTCGTGATGGCGAATTTAATGTTATGTGTAGTTTACCACAATTTAAAAACAAACCATTTTTTTTTTAAAGAAAAACAATAATGAAGAGATTTCTGGGTTCAGGTAGGACTAGGAAGGCAACAAAAGCCCCGAATTCCCCCTCTTCTAAAATCGCAAAAACACAGGAAGACTGCATGACACCTCACCCCAATCTACATGTTTTCTGAAACCAGGAAGCAGAATCTGTAGGACCAGCAGCCACTAGGGTGTGGCAGGGCGGTGGGGTGGTATAGAGGGCCCCTGCGTTACCCAGGACGCACTGACCAGGATGACCCCGCAAGTGGATCCTGCGGGGGGTGGGGAACAGCTGTGAGTGGATCTGAGAAGAATCAAGACAGAGAGCTGCGCAGCAGGAGGGATAAAAGAGGCAAAGAAATGGAAAGCAGCCCTGAATGGCCACGCAGTCCCATGTAGCTGGGCGAGAGGCACGGCGGTGCCAGAAGAGGGCGCCCCAGAGCTAGCGCTCAGTTCTAGTGGTGGCCCCTTCCAGCCCCTCAAGGGTCCCTATGCTTAGAGCCGCGAGGAGCTGGAAAACCGGAAGACCCAAGTCGTTCAAACACAAACAGGAAATGTTCTGCATGCCAGGAGAAAGTCAGAGGCTTGCACAGACTCCATTCCAGTCAGAAATTCTCTTCGATGCTCAATTTGTCACACGTTTAGCCAGGGGGAGCCCGGGCGAGCTGGCTTCCGCGTCCTTTTGCCATTCCCCCCAGTTTCTGGCACCACAGAGATGTGCCAGGCTCACCTGGCACTTCTGATAGGCAGTCCCTGGAAATATGCATAAAATATATCAGTCTGTACACGTGTATTCAAAACAAAGGCTCAGAGGGAAATGTCCAATTAACACACAATGTTACACCTCTCTCCTCTTTCTTACCCTTGAAGGTTAGGATTTGTGAAGCCAATTTCATTTCGTCTTTGTCCCAGGACACAAAGAGGCCAGTTGTGACATAATGATGCTAATGTGAGAAGAGCAGCCTGTGGGGGCAGCTTCAGCACTGGCCTGCCCCTGCTGAGCACGCTGCGCCTGCGTGACCCAAACACCACATCGTTTCATTGCAGTGCAAATAATGGCCAGTTTAAGGCTTGGCTTTGAACTTGATTGTAACTATGAATCAGATTGGAAAGAAAATACTGTTGTTTTTTCAAGTAAAAAGAAGAAAATTGATTTAGAAATTAGCCCTAGCCAGTTTGGCTCTGGATAGAGCGTGGGCCCCGTGGACTGAAGGGTCCAGGGCTTCGATTCTAGTCAAGGGCACCTATCTAGGTTGCAGGGACATACCTCCATCTCTGGCACTGGGTGCAGGCAGGAGGCAACCTATCGATGTGTCTCTCTCACACGGATGTTTTAGTCTTTCCTCATCCCTCTCTTCCACTCTAAAAATCAATAGAAAATCCACACTCCTTGGGTGAGGATTAATAAAAAAAATAATAATAAAGGAAAACGAAACAAAAAAAGAGAAGACAGCTGAAACCGGTTTGGCTCCGTGGATAGAGCATTGGCCTGCGGACTGGAATGTCCTGGGTTCGATTCCTGTCAAGGGCATGTACTTTGGTTGCAGGCACATCCCCAGTAGGGGGCGTGCAGGAGGCAGCTGATTGATGTCTCTCATCGATATTTCTGACTCTCTATCTCTCTCCTTTCCTTTCTGTGAAAAAAAGAAGACAAAGCAACAAAAGCCCAACAGGTTTTTCTGGAGTAAAATTCTATTATACCATACAGAAATAAAACTCTTTCTCTTCTCTGGTGATCATGTGGCTACCACAGAAAATGGAATTGGGTATAGAGGTATGAAGAGTTTTAATCCATTCAAAGTTCAGATACAAATAAATGGAAGCATATATGGTGCTTCCATGGATAGAAAGAATTAACAATGTCCATACTATTCAAGATAATTTATAGACTCAACACAATTCCTATCAAAATACCAGTGGTGCCCTAACCGGTTTGGCTCAATGGATAGAGCATTGGCCTGCGGACTCAAGGGTCCCAGGTTCGATTCCAGTCAAGGGCATGTACCTTGGTTGTGGGCATATCCTCAATAGGGGGCGTGCAGGAGGCAGCTGATCGATGTCTCTCTCTCATCTATGTTTCTAACTCTCTATCCCTCTCTCTTCTTTTCTGTAAAAAAAAAATCAATAAAAAATATATAAAATACCAGTGGCATATTTCACAGAATGAGAACAAATAGTCCAAAAATTTATAATGGAACCATAAAAGACCTCAAATAACCTCAGCAATCTTTAGAAAGAAGAACAAAGTTTGAGTAATCACACTGATATCAAACTATACTATAGCTGAAGCCGGTTTGGCTCAGCTAATAGAGCGTCGGCCTGCGGACTGAAGGGTCCCGGGTTCAATTCGGTCAGTGGCATGTATCTTGGTTGTGGGCAAATCCCCAGTAGGGGGCTTGCAGGAGGCGGCTGATCCATGCCTCTCTCTCTCTCTCTCTCTCTCTCTCTCTCTCTCTCTCTCATTGATGTTTCTAACTCTCTATCTCTCTCCCTTCCTCTCTGTAAAAAAATCAATAAAATAAATTTTTAAAAACTATACTACAAAGCTATACCAAGTAAAACAGCATGGTACTGGCATAAAAGCAGATATATAGATTAATGGAATAGAATAGAGAATCCAGCCCTAGCCAGTTTGGCTCAGAGGATACAGCTTTAGCCTGCATCTGAAGGGTTCAAAGTTCAATTCCATTCAAGGCACATGCCTGGATTTACAGCCTCAATCCCCGGGGTGGGGTGTGCAGGAAGCAGTCGACCCATGGTACTCTCATCATCAATGTTTCTGTCTCTCTCTCCCTTTCCCTTACTCTTTGAAATCAATAAAAATATTTTTAAATTTAAAAAAAGAATGGAGAACCCAAAAATAAATCCATGCCTATATGGTCAATTAATATTTAACAAAGCATACAATGGTAAAGAAAGTCTATTCAATAAATGGTGTTGAGGAAATTAGATCCATGCAAAAAAAATGAAATTAGACCATCCTTTTACACCATATAAAAGAATAAATTCAAGATGGATTAAAGACTTAAATGTAAGGCTCAAAACCATAAACTTCTACAAGAAAACAGGCTGTAAAATCTCTAACATTTCTCTTAGCAATATTTTTTTATGAAATAGCTCCTTGGACAAGGGAAACAAAAGAAAAAGTAAACAAATGGTATCACATCAAACTAAAAACACTTTTCACAGCAAAGGAACCCATCTACAAAATGAAAGGCATCCTACTGAATAAGAGAAAATATTTGCCAATGATACGTCTGATACGAGGTTAATATCCGAATTTTCTAAAGAACTCATACAACTCAACAACAAAAACCAAACAACCTAATTAAAAAAAAGGGGCAAAGGCCCTGAATAGACATTTCAAAGAGGACATGCCGATGGCCAAGAGACATGTGAAAACATGCTCAACGCACTAATCATCAGAGAGATGCAAATTAAAACCACACTGAGATATCACCTCACGCCCGTCAGAAAGGCTGTCACCAATAAATCAACAAAAAATGTTGGCAAGGATGTGGATGGAGAAAATGGAACACTCGTGCACTGCTGGTGGGAATGCAGACTGCTGCAGGCACTGTGGAGAACAGTATGGAGTTTCCTTAGAAAACTAAAAATGGAACTGCCTTATGATCCAGCAATTCCACTTCTGGGAATATATCCAAAGAAATCCAAAACACGAATCTGAAAGGATATATGCCCCCCTATGTTCATGGCAGCATTATTTTCAATAATCAATTATGGAAGTAACTCAAGTGCCCATCAATAGTGAACATCCATTTCCAGTGGATAAAGAAGCTGTGGTACATATAGACAATGCATAAAAAGAATGAAATCTTACCATTTGCGGCAGCATCAATGGACCTAAAGAGTATTATGCTA
Source organism: Lasiurus borealis (assembly GCA_004026805.1). NCBI lineage: Eukaryota > Metazoa > Chordata > Mammalia > Chiroptera > Vespertilionidae > Lasiurus > Lasiurus borealis. The sequence continues at coordinate 6,273 of PVJN01052792.1, read as the reverse complement.
AGTGAAATAAATCAGTCAGAGAAGGACAAATACAATATGATTTCACTTATATGGAATCCAAAGAACAATATAAATGAACAAGAAAACAGAAACAGCCTCAGATACTGAGAACAGACTGATGGTTGCCAGAGGGGAGGGGATTGGAGAGTGGGTGAAAAAAGGTGAAGGGATTAAGAAGTACAAATTGGTAGTTTAGTCACAAAGAGAAAATATCCTATATAATAAAAGGCTAATGTGCAAATAGACCCTACAGCGAAGACCAGTTGCTATGACATGCACTGACCACCGGGGGGCAGACACTCAATGCAGGAGCTGCCCTCTGGTGGTCAGTGCACTCCCACAGGGGGAGTGCCATTCAGCCAGAAGCCGGGCTCAGGACTGGTGAGCACAGTAGCTGTGGTGGGAGCCTCTTCTGCCTCCGAGGCTGGGCTAAGGGTATCTGACTGGTGGCTCCCTGTGGGTAGCGGGCCTAAGCCATCAGTCGGACTTCCCTCATGGGCTCCCAGACTTTGAGAAAGAAGAACAAAGGGTGTAGGCTGGGGCTGAGGAAAGTGCCCCTCCCATCCCTCACTAATGCATTAATTTCATGCACTGGGCCTCTAGTAGTCAATAATATTGTAATAACTATGTATCATGCCAGGTGGGTCTTAGAAATAACAGGGGAACACTTTGCAAAGTATATGATTGTCTAACCACTATGCTGTACACCTGAAACTAATACAAAATAATATTAAAGGTAAATTTTAATTGAAAAATAAAATTTAACCAAAACCCATTTGGCTCAGGGGATAGAGCATTGGCCTGCGGACTGAAGGGTCCCAGGTTCGATTATAGTCAAGGGCATGTACCTTGGTTGCAGGCACATCCCCAGTAGAAGGCGTGCAGGAGGCAGCTGATTGATATTTCTCTCTCATCGATGTTTATAATTCTTTATCCCTCTCCCTTCCTCTCTGTAAAAAATCAATTATATATGATACTACATTCCCAAAATCTCCTGTCAGCTTCAGGAAAAACATTTTGAAGAGAAAATAAGCAAAAAGTTAGTATTCAAATCTGAACCAAAACTTTGGAAATATACAGTGTACCAAAGAGTATAAAATAATACAAAAAAAGAAAGAAATTTTAAAAATGGTTCCGTCGGTACTTTTGATGTTTTATATATATTTCATTACAATAAAAAAAGTCAAAGGCAAATGGCCAAGTTGGTCCTTGCCTTGTAGCAGCCACCGACTGCTGGCCAAAGCCAGAGATGAATCAAGGTGACAGCCAGCCCCCAAGGCTCCTAATCATGGCCCCTCCCAGTTGCTTAAAAGTAGTTGGATTAGACCAGTTGGCCATCTGATCTTCCAGCCTGGCTTTCAGCCCCAGCTGGTGGCGAGGGAGGGAGCTGGGGGTGTGGGGTGGGGGGCCCTCAGTGGAGGGCCTCTCCTATTTCTCCTGCTGCTCTTCACCCACATTCGCCCCCTCCTTGTTCTTCATCTCCTTCTCAAGTGCTGCTCCTCTTTTATCCATCCTGGGGCGGGACCTGAGTGAGCTTTCACTGGACCTCGGGGAGCGCACGTGTGCGCCCAGGTGCTGGGTGACTTTCCAGGGCAGTAAGCTGCTTTCTGCTAAAACAGGACTTGATCTTCTGTTAGCCCTAATCATCAATTAGCACCCTACTCTGCGGAGACAGTGATGGCCCAGGACTCACTGCCATCCCCACGTCCTCCCGCCTCTCCCATCTCCCCTCCTCTTCCCCAGGGTCTTGGGGCCAACTCATGACTGAGCTCAGTGGGGCAAACCAGTGTGATGCTTGGCAAGAGCGGGCCTGGCAGGTGATGGGCAACTTCCAGGGCTCAAGCTGGAGGCTTCCCTCAGATGTCCTGATCCTCCTCTGCTAGACTCTCCCTGAGATGGCACTACACATTGTTCTCAAAGGGCTTCCGACCAACATGGCACCCCATGGGGCCAGGGCTGGGGGCAGGCAGGCAGGCTCTCCCTTTAGTTTATTTTTTATTTCTTTAAATATATTTTATTGATTTTTTTACAGAGAAGAAGGGAGAGAGAGACATCGATAAGCTGCCTCTTGCACACCCAACACTGGAGATGTGCCCGCAACCAAGGTACATGCCCTTGACTATAATTGAACCTGGGACCCTTCAGTCCGCAGGCCAACGCTCTATCCATTGAGCCAAATCGGTTTTGGTTATTTTTATTTTTTAAAATATGTTTTTATGGATTGCAGAGGGAAGAAGGGAGAGAGAGAGAGAGAGAGAGAGAGAGAGAGAGAGAGAGGAGATAGAAACATCAATAGAGAGTTATTGATTGGCTGCCTCCAGGATGCCCCCTACTGGGGATTGAGCCCACAACCCAGGCATGTGCCCTGACCGGGAATCAAACTGCAGTCTCTTGGTTCATAGATTGACTCTCAACCACGGAACCACACTGGCTGGGCATAGTCTTCTCCCTTTAGACAGAAGGCAAACCTGGCCAAAATGTCAAGGTCACCCCATCCAAGGCCATCCAGCCAGTCCGCGGTGGTGCCAGGAACAGGTGGTCCTGTGTCCAGGGCTCAGAGGGACCAGATGGGACAGGCGACCTCAGAGGAGGCCCATTTCCAGATCTCACATCTTCAGATGCTCTGATTCTTTGACCCGGACAGACAAACGGACCTCCCTGCGACCCAGGAAGTGGGAAAAGCGTGGATTTGGAAGTCACAATGACCTGGGGTTGACTTCTAAGGATCTGACGTTGTCACATTAAGCTGCACCGTGAGCCACTTGAACGTGTTCCTGCTCTGAGCCTCTGCTTTTGCTTATTTTGGGTATATACCCAGAAGTGGAATTGCTGGATCACGTAGTAACTCTATTTTTAATTTTTTGAGGAATTGCCAGGCTGTTTTCCACAGTGGCTGCACTGTCATGATCTAATTTTAGGATATTTCCATCACCACCAAAGGAATCCCTGTTCCCATTAGCAGTCATTCCTCATTGCCCCACCTCCCAGCCCCTGGCAACCACTAATCTCCTCTCTGTCCCTGGAGTTGCCTATTCTGGACATTTCGTATGAATGGAATCATACACTATATGGCCTTTTGTGACTGGCTTCTCTCATCCAGCATCATTGGAGGTTCATTCATGCCGTGCCAGGGGTCAGAACTACATTTCTTGTTATGGCTGAACGCCATTGTCCACATTTTGTTTATTCATTCACCTGTTGATTCAACTTTGGACTGTTTCTAGCTTTTGACTTCTTATGAATAGTGCTGCTAGGAGCATTCTTGTACAAGTTTTTTTTTTTTTTTTTTTTTGTGTGTGTGTATGGACATGTGTTTTTTTTTTAATATATATTTATTGACTTCAGAGAGGGATGGAGAGAGAGAGAAATATCAATGATGAGAGAGAATCATTGATCAGCAGCCTCCTGCATACCCCCTACTGGGGATTGAGCCCACAACCCAGGCATGTGCCCTGACCACGGAATTGAACCGTGACCTCCTGGTTCATAGATCAATGCTCAATCACTGAGCCACACCGGGTGGGCTGTGTGTACGTGCTTTCAGTTCTTGAGGGTAGATACCGAGGAGTGGAAGTGCTGGGTGTGCTTTCCCTGGCGGTTAGGGGAAGTCAGCTTTCCAGGTGTCCTTGGGCAGGGAGCCCAGCTTTCCAGGCTGCCAAAGGGCCCTGGCAAGGCTGTGGCCAGGACTCTTTCCTTTAATTTCACGCAGAGCCTCTAGCCCGGCACCTGGCACATGGCAAGCACCGACCAATGCCAAGAGCCATTCTTGCTATGGGTGGCCCAGCTGGGGCTGCACCCGGCTCTGGCCCTCAGCTTGGCAGCCAAGGCTTTGCCTCCACCTGCAGGAGTGGCTGCATCACCAGGAACTTGAGTGTGGAGTGCGGAAGAGTCATGGCACTGAGAACGGGGCAGGGAGGCCACGAGGCCTTGGCTTTATTGAGCGGAAGGCCAAGGCAAAGGAGGTGGCTAAAGGCAGCTGGATTTCAGAGCTGGCAGAAGCCTGGAGAAAGGATGTGCTCCCTAAGAGGGTGGTCTTTGGAGGAGAGTGGAGGGTCCTCAGTAAAAATAGGTTCCTGGACAGTGTTGCTCAGTGGTTGAGCATCAAGCTATGAACCAGGAGGTCACAGTTCGATTCCTGGTCAGGGCACATACCCGGGTTGCGAGCTCAGTCCCCATTGCAGGGTGTGCAGGATGCAGCCAATCAATGACTCACTCTCATCATTAGTATTTCTATCTCTCTCTTCCTGTCCCTTCTTCTCTGAAATCAATAAAAATATATACAGTGGTACCACGAGATACGAGTGCCCTAACATACGAGATTTTTGAGATACGAGCCGTTGAGCGAGCGATTTTTGCTTTGAAATACGAGCAACATTTGAGATAGGAGTAATGGCGCAGATTGGCTGGCTGCACACGACCCACCAGTTTACCGCGACTCATAGTTTCCCATGCCTCAAGGTTACAAAAAGAATTAAACTCGTATCTCGAGGTACCACTGTATTTTTTTAAAAAACAGGTAAGCCTTAGCTGATTTGGCTCAGTGGATATAACATTGGCCCTTGGACTAAAGGGTCCCAGGTTTGATTCTGATCAAGGGCACATACCTCGAATGCAGGCTTCATCTCCAGCTCTGATCTGGGCGCGTGCAGAAGGCAACCAATCAATGTGTCTCTCTCACATCGATGTTTCTCTCTTTCCCCCCCTCCCTTCCTCTCTCTTTCTAAAAATCAATGGAAAAATATTCTCGGGTGATTAACAATAACACCAAAAACAAAAACAGGTAAGGCTGCAGAATTGGGCAATTAGCAGGGTAATCGATGCCCCTGCCAAGTGCAGATCCTGAAGCAGCCAGACTACAGTGGCTGAAGAGGGACAGCAGAGGTGACTCATCTGGAATATTCCGTGGAAAGGTTTGCCTTTGAAGGCAAGTCTAGAGGGAGGCTGAAGTCAGGGGCAGTGCGAAGAAAGGTCGTGAACTCAGGGGAAGGAGGCTTGAGCAGGGGAGTCTGCGTGTCTGTGGGCACCTTCAGATACTGGGAGGGTGGGGGTAGGGGTGGCCTAGATGTGTTCTCTGGTAACTGAAGGAGCTGCGGTTCATGGCGAGCAAGGGGAGGGGAAGCAGAAAGCAAGATGCACAGTGGACTCTCCCCACCTCCGGGCCACTCTTCCCTTCCTGGGGGAGGAGCCCCCATCAGTGCCATTTGCATGCACATGGGCACAGTGAGATGGCCTGACCCTCAAGGAGGCTCCATTTCCACCCCTGAGCCTTGCGAAGTCTCCCAGCAACCCCCACCTCCAAGGGCTCTGGGGCAAACCAGCTGGGAAAGGAAGATTTGAGCTTTGGGCTGCTCCCCTTATCTGAAAATCCTGACCCGTGGGCCCACCTGACCCAAGAGCAGGTGCAGGCCTGGCTGGCATGGCTCGGTAGTTGAGCGTCAACCCATGAACTAGGAGGTCATGGTTCGATTCCAGTCAGGGCACATGCCCTGGTTACAGGCTCAATCCCCAATGTGGGGCATGCAGGAGGCAGCCAATCAATGATTCTCTCTCATCATTGATGTTTATATATCTCTCTTCCTCGTCCTTCCTTTTTGAAATCAATAAAACATTATTTTGAAAAGTGTGGATGTTGGATGCTAGAGCTGACCAACAGCCCCTGAATGACGGGTGAACAGTTAAGTCTGACATAATTTCATTGTGAAAGAGAAGGCTAAGGGATGGCCTGGCTGAAGGAGCCAGATAGCCTTGATTGCCTGCCTCGTTAGGCTTTTACTGGAATTTTTATCTTTAGAGACAGTACGTGAGTCATCTTGGGAGGACACATATGTTTACATTGTCCTCTAGGCAAGGGCACCCAGGGGTTAAGCATAAGGATTCCAGTAAACACCCAGGGGTCTGCACATGCACAGACTTTGTTTGAAAAGATCAAGGAATAATTAGGGTTGCCTCCTTCAAAACTCTGCTAAGTCTCCCCTAAGTCAGAATTCCGATAAACCAGGCAGGCGGCCTTCCACCCACTTCCCTTTTATCTGAATGTCCTCCTTACAACTTTCCAACCAAGTCTCTTGTGCTCTCCTATAGTTGGACAGAAGGATGGAACAGAGGACACATGGACAGGAGCGCAGGTCCTTGGCAGCTCCTGCAGCCGTCTCAGAAAGCCAGGAGCTCTGAGTTTGGTTGCGGGCCAATCTCTCTGAGCTGCCCTCAGGGGCTCGCCTAAGGAGCCAGGAGGCAAGGGCTGAGGGAGGAGGAGGTCTAAGTCCAGGGCCTCAA
>PVJN01052791.1:0-13963 GCA_004026805.1 Lasiurus borealis | reverse complement strand
CCCAGGATCATCATCTTCCTCCTCCCAAGCACCCAGGGCCCTACTTTTACCTCCATCACTTGTCTCCTAAGCCCATTCCTGCTAGGAATTCCCCCTCCCCCTCTGATTTACCCCATAAACGTTCCCTTACAGCCCAGCTGGCGCGGCTCAGGGGCTGAGCGTTGACCTGGAAACCAGGAGGTCAGGGTTCGATTCCCGGTCAGGGCACAGGCCTGGGCTGCAGGCTCGATCCCCAGTGGGGGGCGTGCAGGAGGCCAGTCAATGATTCTCATCACTGACATTTCAATCTCTCTCCCCCTCTCCCTTCGCCTATGAAATCAGTAAAAATATTCAAAATTAAAATTAAAAAAGCTCGCTGCCGTGTGGGTCTTGCTCTGAATTCTTCCCTTGCAGGAACCCAAAGCCCCAGCTGGCGGAGACCGGGCTGGGCCGGACCCCATGGGTGGGACACCCGGTCCGGTCCAGCCACCCACAGGCTCCAGGCCCTGCCTGTCCTTGACATCACCCTCCCGCGTCCTCCTTCCCGCCTGGGTGTCTTGTGGACTGTCCCCCGCTGGGTCACAGGAGCAGCCGCCCCCCCTCGGGCCATGTGACAGGAAGGGGACCCGCCCGTAGGGTGTGGGAGCGATTTCACCAGCGCGGCCAGGTGACTCGGAGGGACGTTTATTGCCCCTGGGCCAGTGACCCCGGGAGGGCCGACACGGGAGATGCCCAGGAGGTGGCCCTCGCCCTGGCAGCCGGAGAAGAGGGGGGTGAGGGGGAGGTTGGCCTGGCCAGGGTGGCTCAGTGGTTTGAAGTGTTGTCCAGTATCCAGAGAGGTGGAGGGTCAGTTCCCAGTCAGGCCACACACTCAGGTTTCAGGTTCCATCCCCGATGGGAGGCAATCCAGCTCTTGCTCTCTCTCGCTCTCTCTCTCTTTCTCCCCTTCCTCTTTCTAAAGTCAACTTTAAAAAAACTTTCCATTAAAAAAAAAGGGGGTCAGGCTGAGACCGGTGTCGCTCAGTGGCTAGAGCGTCGGCCTGCGGACCGAAAGGTCCCGGGTTTGATTCCGGTCAAGGGCATGTACCTTGCTTGCGGGCACATCTCCAGTGTGAGGTGTGCAGGAGGCGGCTGATCCATGTCTCTCTCATCGATGTTTCTGACTTTCTATCCCTCTTCCTTCCTCTCTGTAAAATATCAATAAAATATATATATATTTTAAAATAAAAGGTGGGGGTTCAGGATCTAGTTCAGAGGTTTGCCAGCTCATGGGGTCCCTTAGGGTCAGGAGATGCGGGGGAGAGGGGGAGGGAAAGACAAGGGGGAGGAGGGGGGAGAGGGGGAGAGAAGGGCAGGAAGGGGTCTCAGGGGGACCTCTCTCGCAGGTGGAATCTTCAGGGCGGTCCCCGGGGAGGGAGGGCCTCGGCAGAAGAGTCATGTTTTCTAGGCACCACCTCCAGGGCCGCTCTCCTCTGATTGGTCCATTTCGCTGCCAGTCATCACAGCTTGTCCTGCTGTTCCCTCCAGTTCTGCTGCCCCTCTGGCTGTGGAGGGCCCAGGGGAGGCGGAGGGGGGCCACTGTGCGGGGACGCGCTCTGCTCCGTGAGGGGCACAGGCACTGCAGGCAGGCGTCCCGGGCTGGCACAGGGCTGGCTGGGGCACAGGGCAGGCTCCGGAGAAGAGACTCCTCTCCATGGGGCTGGGGCAGTTCTGAGGTGGGTCCCATTGACCTAAGCCACCCAGCCCTCCCACACCGGTGGCCCCGGAGAGTCCCCGCCGGGAACTGGTGTTAAACCGAAGGGCTGCCCTGCTGGCCGGCGGGGCTCAAGGGTAGAGCATCAACCTAGGAGCCAGGAGGTCAAGGTTCAATTCCCGGTCCGGGCACAGGCCTGGGGTGTGGGCTCGATCCCCAGGGTGGGGCTGCAGGAGGTGACCGATCCATGATTCTCATCACTGATGTTTCTCTCTCTCTCTTCCTCTCTGAAATCAATCCTATATCATACAGAGGTGATATGCAAGGCCCTCGTATAAGATGGCTGCCACAAGATGGCCAGCAGGGGAGGGCAGTTGTGGGGGGACCAGGCCTGCAGGGGAAGGCAGCTGGGAACAACCAGGCCTGCAGGGGAGGGCAATTAGGAGGGACCAGGCTGGCAGGGGAGGGCAGTTGGGGGCAACCAGGCCTGCAAGGGAGGGCATTGGGGGCGATCGGGCTGGCAGGGGAAGGTAGTTGGGGATGATCAGGCCGTCAGGGGAGCAGTTAGGTGTCAATGAGGCTGGCCGGGGAGTGGTTTGGGGGTGATCAACCAGGCAGGCAGGTGAGTGATTGGGAGCCAGCAGTCCCAGAGGGATATCTAACAGGGATCAGGACTAAACCAGCAGTCGGACATCCCTCAAGGGGCCCCAGATTGGAGAGGGTGCAAGCTGGGCTGAGGGACACCCCCACCCCCCAAGAGCACATATTTCGTGCACCGGATGGCTGGTAAAAAATAAAAAAAAATTTTAAAAGAGAACAGTCCACAAATATGCCACGTCCTGGTCCCCAGGGAGCGTGGCCTGCCCAGCGATGCTGACCGCAGCCCCCGCCTGGGAACCGGCCTGGTGTGGGGGGCACCGTGTGTGGCGTTTGGTCTCTGGGCGCCGGAAGTGCATCCTGCTTGGCCCAGCGCCAGGCGGAGGGGGAGGCCGGACTCAGTGGGGCCCCGCCAGCTGCTCCTGGGCCCTGCCAGGGCGAGGGAGACCCCAATGCTCTCAGGAACCGGGGTGTGGGGGGGGGGGCGGGATCCCCAGGCCAGTCTAGGAAGGCCCTCCAGCCAGGCTGGCCCTGCCAGCAGCTGGCAAAGCCATTCCCAGGGGTGGGGGCTCCTGGGTCCAGTCGGCGGTTCTCCATGGTGGGAGCGATGTGGTGGCTGGTGTTGGGGGCAGGGGGTGCTGCTGCATCGAGTGGGTGAGGCCAAGGGTCGTGTCCCCCGAAGTGTCGGCGATGCCAGGGCTGAGGGCATGGGCTGCTGGGCCGGGATCTCGGGTCTCGGTGCCTCACACAGTCTCCTGGCCCCGAGACGCAGAGAGAGGCCTTGGGAGGCAGATGCCGGCTCTCGGCGGGGAGAGGGGGGTGTCTCCTCAGTAGCCCGCGGCCTCGCCGTGCTTCCTGGGGTCCGAGGCGGCCTGCACACAGGCCCCGTCCTGGAACACGGCCTGCACCACGTTCAGGAAAAACGGCCGCCTCGCCGGCCTCTGGCCCCGGCGCTCCAGCCCCTGCTGCACTTCCTGGAGGAGAGAGGCCCCCCCAGGGGGGGGGGAGGGAGGGCGGCTCAGAGCTGAGAACCCCGACTGAGGGGCTGGGGAGGGGTGAAGACGGGAGGGGGCCTGGCTGAGGCCTCCCCATCGGAGCATGGTGTCTACACTTCCCGAGCCCCAGGCCCTGAAGGAGGATGTGGCGGGGCAGCCCCGGGTCAGAGGGCACTCGGGACGCAGCCCACTCCTGCCTGGATCCCCGGTGGCTCCGTTTGCCCACGAGTCTGAGGACAGTGACCCCCGGGCTAAAGGCACCAGTGGTCCCCGAGAGTAGGGTTGCTCAGAGCACCATGCCCCAAGTGCTCAGGCCTGCGGTGCTGAGTCTGTGGATCTGGGGGAGCTGAGGCTGTGGGGGGACTGAGGGTCTGGGGTAGCTGAGGATCTGGGGGGGTTAAGGATCTGGGGGAGCTGCATTCCAGGCTGCCATCTCCGAATCCTCAGAGCAGAAGGTCCTCAGAGAATTGTGCTCACAGAGTAACCACAAGTCAAGGTCAAGGTCAGGAAGTGCCTGAGCCAAAGCCGGTTTGGCTCAGTGGATAGAGCGTCGGCCTGCAGGCTGAAAGGTCTCGGGTTCGATTCCGGTCAAGGGCACGTACCTTGGTTGTGGGCACATCTCTAATAGGGGATGTGCAGGAGGCAGCTGATCAATGTTTCTCTCTCTCATCCATGTTTCTAACTCCATCTCTCTCCCTTCCTCTCTGTAAAAAAGTCAATAAAGTATATTTAAAAAAAAAAAAAAAGGGAAGTGGCTGGGAGGACAGGTTCTGGGGAGCACTGGATGCACCTCCTGGGAGAACCGTGCGCAGGCAGGGAAGGCCTTGGCGCCTGGTTGGCCAAGGTCCTCAGCTCTGGGCCCGCAGACAGCAGTTCTCGGGGTGACACACCCCCTGGGGCCCTCACTCTGGCTGCTAGACGCGCCTCAGGCCATGAGAGGCTGGTCCTGGGGAAGACGGCTTTGAGGATCTCGAACCCCAGCCGGCGGACCTGACCTGGGCCTGCAGCCTGCAGCCTGGCGAGCTGCCTGTGTTTTGAATTCGGTCCTGGCAAAGGGCGTCTGCCGACCCGGAGAAACTTCCAGAAAACTGACCCTCTGCTGGGCCGGGTGGGCGGGCTGCGGGGAGGGGGTGCCCGCCGAGAACTCAGCTCCAGAACCTGCTCGGGTCAGTGCCCCCTGACCCCTGCTCCCTCCCACACTCTCGAGGGGAGAAGACGCTCCGACAGACGGATTTGCGGTAAAAGCTGCCGATCGCACGCTCCCACGGAAACGGGTCCTCGCGAGGGAGTCAGCCCCCAGCCGTGCCCACACCGAGCAGATCCCGGGCCCGGGGTGCCAGGTGCGCCCCTGGGAGACGGGGCCACGCCCTCCCCGGGGCCTTGGTGCCCCCAGCCTGCCCGGAGCCTCCCTGCTAGTGTCTCCATCCCGATGCCCAGCGCTGCAGGGTGCCCCTCAAAGGACCCTCGGTACCTCGGCCCACACCCTCCGAGGGGCCCCGCCGGGAGGGTGGCTCACTCAGCCCGGCCTCACCTGCGGGAAACCGGGCTCGAACTCCACCCGCCCATCGTCGTTCACGTGCAGGATGGGGGCCGCGATGGCCGCGCCCAGGTCCCAGCCGAGCCACAGTTTGTTCACGATGACCTGGAGGTGGGGGAAGAGGAGGTGCCGGGGGACAGGGGCCGAGGAGGGGGCACCAGCCAGCCCTCCCCCCGGCCCCTCCCTGTCCCCCCAACAGGGAGCCCCAGCCTCACCTGGACCACAGCGGGGATGATGAGCTCCCCGCCCGCCCCGCCGATCACCAGCGTGGACCCCTGGGCCGTGTTGACCAAGATGGAGGGCACCATGGACGAGGGGGGCCGCTCCCCTGGAACTGGAGGCCCCGCGGGTGTCGCCGGCAGCCTGGCCTCCGAGCCGGGACCCTGCACGCTGCCCGTCTCTCTGCCTGTCCCCTCTGACCTCACTCGCACCATGGCTGGGAGAGCTGGGGTCCCCCGGGCAGCAGCCCCCTCTCTCCAGGACCCCCCCCTCCTCACACACACTCACCGGGTGGAGGGGTTTCCTGGGCATCAGGCCGGCGCCTCCAGCACAGGTCCAGAAGCTCGTTGTTGAGGAGGATGCCGGTGCGAGGCGAGTACACCATCGCCCCAAAGCTGCGGGGAGGGGGTGGGGGGCCCGGCTCAGGGACAGGCCGAGAGGCCCCACTCCCCAGCCTCCCGGGGACCCCCATTTTATTTTTATTTTATTTTATTTTATTTTATTTTATTTTATTTTATTTTATTTTATTTTATTTTTAATAGACAGTGGTACCTCGAGATACGAGTGCCCTGACATACGAGGTTTTTGAGATACGAGCAGTCGAGCGAGCGAGCGATTTTTGCTTTGAAATATGAGCAACAGTTGAGACAGGAATCATCGCCCGAATCGGCCGGCTGCACACAACCCACCCGTTTACCGCGACGCAAGCGTCTCATCGTTTCCCACGCCTCAAGGTGACGGGACGATTTAAACTCGTATCTCGAGGTTCCACTGTATTTTATTGATTTTTTTTACAGAGAGAAAGGGAGAGAGATAGAAAGTCAGAAACATCAATGAGAGAGAGAGAGACATGGATCAGCCGCCTCCTGGACGCCCCCCACTGGGGAGATGTGCCCGCAAGCAAGGTACATGCCCCCAACCGGAATCGAACCTGGGACCTTTCAGTCCGCAGGCCGACGCTCTATCCACTGAGCCAAACCGGTCTCAGCTTGTTTTTATTTATAAACTAGATTTTTATTGTTTTCAGAAAGAGGAAGGGGGAGGGAGAGAGGGAGGGAAAGAATCATTAGTGATGGGAGAGAGTCATGGACCGGCGGCCTCCCTGCACGCCCCCTACTGGTGGGGATGGAGCCTGCAACCCGGGCAGGTGCCCTTGACCCGGAATTGAACCCTGACCTCCTGGTTCCTAGGTCAACGCTCTGAGCCTCACCGTCTGGGCCAGAAACCACTGGCTGTGGTGTCTACCCTTCCACATGAGATGCTGGAACTGCTACCTTCTCCCTGGCACTGCCCCTAAGATCCTCCACTGAGCTCCCTTAGGGTGTCCTATGAGGCCCATCCCTGGGTGACCCTGGCTCAGGGCCCCCCATCAGCAGAGAGATCAGGGTGCAGGGCCCCTTTTGACAGAGAAGAAGACGAAATGGGAAAAGCAAGGTTGAGGAGAGGCGGAGGGGCTGGGAGACCAGGAAAAGGGTGGGGTGGAGTGAGGTGGGGTGGGGAGACTCAGGTCTGGGGGACCAAGGAGTGGGGCCTGCCCGCCCGCCCGCCTCCGGGGACACGCACGGCGTGTTGATGGTGCTGGTGGCGGCCACGGCGCTGCCGTCCGCCCCGAGCACGGACACGTGGGCCGTGCCCATCCGGCGGCCCCGGGCCCCAGCCAGGCCGTAGCGGCTGCGCGGGTGGTCTCCCCGGCCGTCCATCTGCTGGCGGATGTGCTGGGCCAGGGCCTCTCCCAGCAGCTCCCGGGAGGCGTTCTGGGGGGCGGGGGGCGGGTAAGTGAGGGCCCCTCCAATCTGTCCTCCCTGGAGCCCCAGCGGCTCCCCGCCCGCCCTCCTGCCCTCCAGGTCCTCTGAGGCTCGGTGGTGCCTCTGCACTCCGGTACCGGCCCGCCCACCTCCCCCCCATCCTGCTGGGCTCTCAGGGGTGCAGAGGGCCGCACCTACCGGCCCAGCCCCCCCTCCCTGGGAGCCCGGGCCGCGGCCGCCTCACCTGGAGCTCTGGGTGGCTCCGAGGGTCCCACAGCCGCCACCGCAGCCCCCCGGCGAACTTGAGCGTCTCCACCAGGTGATGGTACCAGCTCACCCGCCCCTCCGGCCTGGCCACCGACTCCGCAGAGAAGTTGAACCCTGTGGGGCGCGGGGAGGAGGGAGGAGGCAGGAGGGGGCACAGCCACTGAGCCGCACCAGCCGGGGCTGGAACACGCCGTCTCCCACCATCTCCCCCGGCCCCGGCGTTGGAGGAGGGGGCTGAGCTGGGACGGGCGGGATGCGTGGGGCTCCGGTTCCCAGCAGGACAGGCCCCTGCGCAGGAGGCCGGGGCTCCCCCACCTTTGAGCACGTTGAGGATGAGGCTGAGCATCGGGCCCCCGGCGGGCGGCGGCGGGGAGAACAGCGTGTAGTCCCCCAGGGGCGTGGCCAGGGCGGCCACCACCTCGGGCCGGAAGGAGGCCAGGTCCTGCATGGTCAGCTGGCTGCCTGGAGGAGGCAGAGGAGCTGCAGTGTGTGTGTGTGTGTGTGTGTGTGTGTGTGTGTGTGTGTGTGACCACCCCCGGTCCCCGGCCACACAGGGGGCTCCCCTCAACCCACAGCCTCTGCTAGACCCGAATGGGGAGGCTGGGGGCGGGGGGTGGGCAGTGGCCTCAGTACTGCTCCCCAGAGCTCTGGGCAGGAGGGGAGGGCTGGACAGGCCTGGAGGCTGGCAGGTTCGGGAAAGGCGGGGAGGGAGAGGAAGGTGGGAGAGAGGAGAGCCAGCCTCGGGGGACACGGTGAGGGGGGCCAACCCCCGGCCCAGGAGCCCACCCGGGCCCCCCGAGATTCTCCTCTGGTGGCCTAACCCCCCGGGGCCCTGCTCCTTGAGGCCGTGGAGGCAGGGCCGGGGCAGCCAGCCGTGGGCAGGACGGGCACCAGCCTCTCCCAGCCCCGGGAGCAGCTGGCGCTTCCTGAGCAAGAGCCTGCCCACCAGCCCCCGTGTCTAGCCCTGGCCAGTGTTGCTCAGTGGGTAGAGCGGCAGCCTGTGGACGGAAGGGTCCCTCCCGGGTGCGATTCCCAGTCAAGGGCACAGGCCCGGGTTGTGGCTCTGAACCCATTGGGGATCTCTCTCTCTCTCTCCCTCTCCCTTCCTCTCGGAAATCAATAATAATATATTTTAAGAAAGGAAGACAGAAAGCCTAACAACAAAGACCCCGTGTGGGGAGCCTGGCTGTTCCCGGGGGGTGGAGGGGGCCTCACCCTCCTGGGCGATGTCCTCCAGCAGCGTCCGGCCCAGCCGCCCCGAGTACAAGGCCTCGGCGCCCTCCCTGGCCACGGTCTCCAGCGTGGCGGCCAGCGCGGGCCAGGGGAACGGGTCCTGGGCCTGCAGCGGCTCCGTCCCGTTGAAGAAGAGCTGCCTGTGAGTGCGTGTGGGTGGAGGGGGGAGAGCAGCCTCAGGTGGGCTTGGGTCCCGGGGCAGCCGCACCCCTGCAGGGGCTGCTCAAGGTGCTTGGGACCCACAGGGGAGCGGGTCCTGGTCCCGGGTCCCCAGGGGCTGGGTGCCCACTGCAGGGACAGATCCCCTAGGGTTGGTGGGGCCGTGCCCTCTCCCATCGCTCGTCATCCTGTCAGGCCTGTGTCCACCCGGGGGCTGCCCGGTGGGGGGGCAGGTGGGCAAGGGGGCAGCCAGAGCAGGGAGGGGGCCAGGGCTGGCCGGGGGCGGGGGGTGTCCCGGAACCCCACAGGGTCCCTGTGCCAGAGGCGCAGGCAGAGAGCTTGGTCGGGCTCAGAAGCCCGGGGCCTGAACCCAGGAGCTGAGAGGGGGGTCCCTGCACCCCAACCTCCCCTGACATCCCAGCGGCGCTCACCGGAGGGAGGAGGCGCTGAGGGCGGGGCGCAGCAGGCGGTGGTGCAGGAACTGGCTGAGCACGGGCGGCAGGCGGTGGCCGCCACGGAGCAGGGCGATGGTGGGCCGGAAGAGCTGCGCCCAGGGCAGGCGGCCATGGCGGCGGTGGGCCTCCGCGTAGCCCCGCAGCTCCCCCGGCACCCCCGCCCACTGGGCGCCTGCGGGGCGGGCGTGTCAGCTGCCCCCTGCCCCCTTGGCGGCCTCCAGCTCCTTGGTGACCTCCAGCCCCTTGGTGACCTCCAGCCCTTGGTGACCCCCAGCCCCTTGGTGACCTCCAGGCCCACCCAGCTTTATCCGTCACCCACTGGTACCCACTGGTACCCACTGGCACCCCACTGGCTCGGCTCCCAGCCCGGCAGCCAGGCTACTTCCTGAGCCTGCACGGGACACTGTGCCCTGAACCCCCCTCCCTGCGGCTGCCCACTCCATGGGGCCCACCATGCACCAGCCCCGGGACCCTCCCTCTCCCCTTCATCCTCTCCCCCGACTCCCACCCCCATAACCCGTCTCCACGGAGCCCTCCCGCCTCTGCCAGGCTGGCCACCAGTTTGGGTTGCCCCTCCCTCCGTACCGAGCCCCCCCACCCACCCCCATCCTCCCCAACCCCAGCAGGACAGGGCCTCCAGGGCCAGAGGAGTCAGCCCGTCCGTGAGCAGGCAGCCCCAGCGCCCCTCCCCAGCCTCACCCGTGCCCAGAGGTTGCGCCTGCTCGCACTGGTCCAGCAGCCCCGGGGCGTGGCGGGCGGGCACCGTCTCCCTGGCATTGATGACCTCCACCTGCCCTGGAGGCGGGGCGGGCGCGTGAGGGACCAGGCCCCCACCCTGGCCCTCCGGCTCCCTAACACCCGCTCCCTGCCGCCCGCCCGCAGAGCCTCCCTGGGGGCAGGACCCCCCGGAGGCTGAGGCAGGGGGAGGGGGGCAGAGCCACCGGGAAAGGGCAGGGGCAGACAGGACACCCGAGGTCAGGCTGGTGGGCAGCCCATCCCAGCATGCACCTGTGACCCCGGGATCCTTCCTGCCACCAGGGCCGGGGGCTCTCGGCGGGTGGGGTCCCTCTGCCCCCCTCCCACCGCAGGCCCCCCATCCCAGCATGCTCGGCGCGGGCACCTGTGCTGGCGTTGTAGACGGTGAGGATGACGCCGCCGCCCAGGCCCATGCTCTGCGGGTTGACGGCGCCCGTGCAGACCAGCGCGGCGATGGCGGCGTCCACGGGGGAGCCCCCGCGCTGCAGGACGGCCCTGCAAGACACGCGCCCGCCGCCGTGAGGGCCGGCTCCCTGTGCTCCCTCCCCTCCTTCCCCTCACCTCCCTTCCCCCTGGGCTCGCTCAGCTGGCACCCCTGGGGCAGGCGTGGTGGCCACCAAACCATCAGAGCCCGGACCGGCAGCCCGTCCCCCCCAGACCCCCCAAAGGTGCATAGGGCGCTGCGGATGGCAGGGGTGATGCTGTGGACAGTGCTCCTCAGGCACAGCCTTCTCCTGTGGCCGTTATCCTCCTCCCCGTCCCCCGGCAGCGCTGCCTCATCAGCCCCGGTGGAGCCAGGCCAGGCCAGCCCCCAGAGCCCCTCCCAGCCCTCCCAGGCCCCCCCCCCACCGGTCTGGGCAACCACTATTCCCACGTCAGGGGGTTCACTGGAGCTCCAACCCCTGTGACCCCAGGATCCTTCTCTGCCAACAGGGCTGGGGGCGGGGCTGAGGGGCCCCACAGCCCCTCCCAGGGCCTGAGTGTCCGTGGGAAGGCTCTGGCCTGTCTTCCCGTCTGTCTGTCCGTGAGCAGCCGGGGTGGGCCGGCACCTCTGGGGGGCAGTGGGACAGGCCTGGGGGGAGGAGATGACCCTGGCCCTGGGCACAGCCTGCACAGCTGACCGGGCCCGCTCTGCGCTCTCACCCAGGAGCCCTGCCAGCACCCCTGGGAAGCCGGCACTGAAACCCCAGGCATGGCCCGGCTGGTGGGGCTCGGTGGTAGAGCATCCATCGACCCAGGAACCAGGAGGTCGCAGTTTTTTGTTTTTTTTTTTAAATACATTTTATTGATTTTTTACAGAGAGGAAGGGAGAGGGATAGAGAGTTAGAAACATCGATGAGAGAGAGACATCGATCAGCTGCCTCCTGCACGCCCCCCATTGGTACATGCCCGCAACCAAAGCACATGCCCTTGACCAGAATCAAACCCAGGACCTTTCAGTCCACAGGCCGACGCTCTATCCACTGAGCCACGCCGGTTTCGGCAGGAGGTCGCAGTGTTTTTTTTTAATTTCTTTTTGCCTCACAATGGAATACTTTTATTTATTTTTATTTATTTATTTAAATACATTTTATTGATTTTTTTACAGAGCGGAAGGGAGAGGGATAGAGAGTTAGAAACATCCATGAAAGAGAGACATCAATCAGCCGCCTCCTGCACGCCCCCCACTGGGGATGTGCCCACCACCAAGGTCCATGCCCTTGACCGGAATCGAACCCAGGACCTTTCAGTCCGCAGGCCAACGCTCTATCCACTGAGCCACACCGGTTTCGGCGGGAGGTCGCAGTTTGATTCCTGGTCAGGGCACACACCCTGGTGGTGGGCTCCAAGCCGGCACTGCCAACCGGTGAACTTGAGGTGGGGAGGGGAGGGGCGGTGAAGGATGAGAAAAGACAGATAAGAAAAAGAGAAGGAAAGCTGGGTCTGCCGAAGCCGGTGTGGCTCAGTGGATAGAGCGTCGGCCTGCGGACTGAAAGGTCCCGGGTTCGGTTCCGGTCAAGGGCATGGACCTTGGTGGCGGGCACTTCCCCAGTGGGGGGCATGTGCAGGAGGCGGCTGATCGATGTCTCTCTCTCTCATGGATGTTTCTGACTCTCTCTTCCTCTCCCTTCCTCTCTGTAAAAAATCAATAAAATATATTTCAAAAAAAAATTAGATTAAAAAAAAAAAGGGAACTGGGTCTGCATGGGCTCTGCTTCTCTGATGGACAGACAGCGACCCCGCCCGCAAAGCCATGTCTTCATTTTACAGCCACATTCCACCTGGCACAGGAAGGGCGTGGCCAGACGTTTGCCTGCTCCCATCTGCTCAATGACTCGCACCTGAACCCTATCAAGCCCACGCCGCTCGTGGGGTCACGTGCTCGGGCCGTAAGTTCACGCGGACAACCACAGCTGTGGGCTATCATGGCGCTGGGAGGCTCCGCCCTCCGCGCTGGGACTGGCACGCGGCCACGAGAGGACCGCGCCCTCTCCTCAGTCCGAGGCTGAGTGTCCATCCAGACACTGTAGCCATGCCCCACAACCCCCAGTCAAGGGGTTTTTATCTTTATTTTTTATAAATTTATTTTTATTTTTTAAAATATATTTTATTGATATTTTACAGAGAGGAAGAGAGAGGGATAGTTAGAGACATCAATGAGAGAGAGACATTGATCAGCTGCCTCCTGCACGCCCCCCACTGGGGGGGATGTGCCCGCAACCAAGGTACATGCCCTTGACCGGAATCGAACCTGGAACCTTTCAGTCCGCAGGCCGACGCTCTATCCACTGAGCCAAACCGGTCTTGGCAAGGGGTTATTTTTTTAGTTGTAGTTTTGAAATTGTTGTGCGAGGCAGCAGTGTAGGTGTTTACCTATGCCGCCATCTTGGATTCCCCCTCGGGGTTATTTTTTTAAATAAGTCTTATTAAAATATATTTTATTGATTTTTTTTACAGAGAGGAAGGGAGAGGGATAGTTAGAAACATCCATCAGCCGCCTCCTGCACGCCCCTCACTGGGGGGGGGGATGTGCCCGCCACCCAGGTGCATGCCCTTGACCAGAATCGAACCTGGGACCCTTCCATCCGCAGGCCGACACTCTATCCACTTAGCCACACCGGTTTCGGCTGAAATAAGTTTTTATTAATTTCAGAGAGGAAGGGGAAGGGAAAGAGTGACAGAAACGTCGATAATGAGAGACAATCAATGATCAGCTGCCTCCTCCCGCCTACCCCCTCTCCTGGGGGGTCAAGCCCGCACCCCGGGCCTGTGCCCTGACAGGGAGTGGAACTGTGTGCTCACGCCCGGGTTTCCCAGGAGAGGCAGCCCCAGGGGACGCACTGGCTCTGCCCTGCCTGGGGCATGAGCTACGGTGTGACCTGCAGACGCGGCCGCAGTGCCAGGCTGGGCCGCTGGGTGAGAGTCTCGGGCACACTATGGCCAGCCGCTGCCTGTCTGAGGGATGCCTGCAGCATCCGCCCGACAGGTTGTTTGTCTGGAAAAGGAGCCCTGACGCCGGGTGGGGCGAGATTTCAGGAAATCACGGGCGCTGAGCCCACGGTGTGAGCCAGGTTGATGGAAATGCAGATATGGGGCTCGCCTGCACCCCGTTCTATGGGCGGGAGGGGGGTGGGAGGAGTGGGCGGGGATGGCTCAGCCAAGGATCCACGGCTCCCGCCAGAGCACCCGTCTGGGAGAGACCCGCCCCTCCCGCCCTCGTCCTGAAGCTCGGCAAGTCAGACCACCCCCACGCGCTCCTGATGCAGGCCAGGGTGCTAGGCCGGTGCTGGAGGGCAGAGCCTGTGTGTCTGAGTTAGTTCGTGCACTGGCCCTTTAAGAGGCACACCCGGGATTGGTTTCGCAGTGGACAGGTTGTGGCTTTTTAAAATATATTTTATTGATTTCTTACAGAGAGGAAGGGAGAGGGATAGAGAGTTAGAATCACCCATCAGCTGCCTCCTGCACGCCCCCCACTGGGGATGTGCCCACCACCCAGGTACATGCCCTTGACCGGAACCGAACCTGGGACCTTCCAGTCTGCAGGCTGACACTCTATCCACTGAGCCACACCTGTTTGGGCTCACATTTCTTTTTTTATTTTTACGTATTTTAAGGGGACGTTTATTGCAGCCGGGACGGTGACCCCGGGAAGGGCCCAGGATAGAAGGAGCGAGGAGAGCCAGGCGGGGCTGCCCTGGCTCATGGGGAAGGGGGGGGGGGGAGCTTGGAGACAGGGGCAGGGGATGTGGCTCGGGACCAGCGCCCCTGGTGGCGAGTCCCCTGGGATCCTTAGAGTTTAGGAGTCACTCACACGCTGGTGGGAGGAGAACGGGAGGAAGGGAGAGGTG
>PVJN01052790.1:0-13963 GCA_004026805.1 Lasiurus borealis | reverse complement strand
CACACACACACACACACACACACACTCACACTTACTCACACACACACTCACATGCACTCCAGTCCCTACTCCTCGCCTGTGGGTTACTGGTTAGCATTCCGGGACCGCTTCCTGGGGCTGGACGTGGCTTTAAGCACCTCGTGTGAGTTATCTCTTTATTCCCTGAATGCCCTGTGAGACTCACTCCCACGTCACACCCCCAGGTTTACAGTTTGGGGGACTGGGGCACAGGTGTTGCTGCTCCAGGAAGCCGCCCCAGATCCCCCATCCTCAGCTTGCCCAAGCTGGAAGGTGCAGAGCCAGGGTCATCTGGCTCCAGCCCTGCCCCAGCTCACAGATTTCAGGGTTAGAGAGAGCATCCGCCGGTGGCTGGTAAGCAGTAGGTAGTCCCTAGGAGCTATTCTGATTATTTTACTAAACTTTCAAACTCTTAGGTGCTGCCAGGTGCCCGTCCCTTTCTTGCTACCCATTTTTGCCTGGCTGTAACCAGCGGTTGTTGGGTTTTTGTTGTTGTTGTTGTTTTATAAAGACGAAGGCCTGGAGCATCTAACCTACATATAGAGAAGCTTAACCAACCAAACCACCAAACAACCAGTTGCTATGACTTGCAGTGACCACCAGGGGGCAGACGCTCAAACAGGAGCTGCTTCCTAGTGGTCAGTGCACCGATGGGTCCCGATGGGGACCTGGCGAGACCCAGATCGGCCCAATCCAGACTAGCCGGAGGGACCCCACCCATGTACCAATTCATGTACCAGGCTTCTAGTGACTATAAAAGGCCCTCTCTCCACCTCCCCAACCTCTGTGTCCATTTCTGGCGACATTTCTTGAACTTGCGATCTTGGGCACCTACTTGTTACCCAAGGGGCCCAGTGTAAGTAGGTTGGTTGATGGGAAAGGCAAGAGAGCTGCCCGCTGCTCTCCGGTGAGGAAGCACCAACGCCCGTTGTGGAGTGTTCTGGGTCTCGGGCCGGGCCGGTGGCTGTGGTCGCTGCCAGAGGAGGAGAGTCCGAGGAAAATGGCTAATTTGCCAGCGCGGACGGGGGCCGGTGTCTTCCTGACAGTCAGTGCTGTGGCAGAAGCAGGTGTCAGGTATGCGGGTCAGCCCCCGAGGACTGGCCCCAAACTCTTAATGTGGACACATGTCCCATGCACCCCCACAGCCACCTCCTCGTCCTTTCCTATGGCCGGTGAGCCAGGGTAATGCCATGTTGGCCAAGCTTGCTGGGCGTGGGGGCCATTTTAACTTTTTACAAATAAATCCCTTTCCCTTTGAGGCCACTGTGAGTGCAAAACTGGACCAAGTTTTGGGAAAACAACATGTAAAAAAACAACAACAAAAACACAAAACACCAAATCTAAGCAGTGACAAGGGGCCAACAGTCTCTCTAGTTCAGTGGTTCTCAACCTTCCTAATGTGACCCTTTAACACAGTTCCTTATGTTGTGGTGGCCACCAACCATAAAATTATTTCTACTTCATAACTGTAATTGTGCTACTATTATGAATCATAATGTAAGTATCTGTTTTCCGATGGCCTTAGGCGACCCCTGTGAAAGTGTCGTTCGACCCCCAAAGGGGTCGCAACCCACAGGTTGAGAACTACTGCTCTAGTAGGTACAGTTATGAGTGTTTATTTTTCTGCTTTTCGCCTTAAAAGTTTCTCACACTCTCTATAACGAGCAACTGCTGCTTAGAAGTCAGGAAATAAAACTTGTTATTAAAAAACAAAAGGGCCATAAAATGCTGGGCATTATTATTAATAATAACCTGGACAACAGTACAATAAGCAAGCTGACTAATCGGGTTCGTGCCTCCTGTCCGGTCCTCCGAGGTCCCAGATTGCCGGTTTGAGGGAAGGTTTGCCGCATTGACTTACAAAGGCAGAAATGTCGGTGGTTCTTTCGGCCTGGGATTTGCAGCGGGAGCCCCGGGAGGGCCAATTAGAAGGGCACTTTGCTGATTCCAGCCCCTGCGGGCTCCTGCTCGGTCGGTCTGAGATGGGCTCTGGGCATCTGTGCGTGTGGAAAGCGTCCTCGGGGATCTGATGATCCGGTGAAGAGCTGCTTCGAACGCACGCAGGCCGTTGGTCAGCAGCTGCCCCCACGCCTGGTCCCTGCCAGGACCTGCCCTGGAGAGCAGGGGTGACAGGCCCCACCGCGGCTGTGTGCCATCTGGGTCCTGGGGCCCTGCCCTCCTCTCTGTCACCTCCTTTGAAGCTTCCTCATGACGCCTGCCACACAGGAAAGGCTACAGACTTAGCCCCTCTTGAGCAGGAAGAGATCTGGGAAATCAAGCTCAGCCACTGCCGTCCCGCCCTCATACCCACGCGGAAATGGAGCCACCCCGGAGATCGGGGAGAAGCAAGTCTCCTCACCCCCAAACCAGCGCTCTTTCCATGACGCCGAAGGCGGCCTCATTCCATTTCTTGCTTCATTCTTTGAGGAGCCCGAGGCTCTGAGCTCGTACTTCCCCCAGAAGAGGGCGTGGTTAACCGTGGGTTTGGGGTGACACAGGCCTGGGTGGGACCCCTGACCCCCCGCTGCCTTGCGGGGTGACCGTGGAGAAGCGATACCACCTCTCTGAGCCTCCAGTTTCTCACTCACCCAATGGAAGCTGGTAGTGATGGTTTCTGCCTCGCAGGGCTGCCCCAACACGGAAATGTGACGCATGTTGGTTCTCACCTGGACGATCGCTAACCGTCACCCCAGCCCCGGGCCTCATTCCCACCATCTGTGTCTCGCAGGGTCCACTCCCACCAGCAGCTACGACGAGGAGGAGCTGCCGCTGGACCCCAGCGAGGAGACCCTCACCATAGAAGCCCGCTTCCAGCCTCTGCTCCCCGAGTCCATGACCAAGAGCAAAGACGGCTTCCTAGGGGTGAGTTGGGGTGGGACCTCAGCTAGGAGGGCATCTGTGAGCACCCGCCACCGGAGCATGGGGCTGGGCTCCTCTTCCCGTCCTCCTTTATCAGCTGCCCTCTGTGCCCCCTGTGTGCCAGGCCCCGGGGCTCCAGAATGAGTGTGATGCCCTCCCTGCGGTCCGGGCACACGGTCTGGTGGGGGAGGCAGGAGGGATAAGCGTGCGCCTGGAACCCAGAGGGGGGATCCGGGACGGCTTCCTGGAGCAGCGACCCCTGACGGAATGCAGGAGGAGGAGGGTAGCCGGGTAAGGCAGGGCAGGAGGACCTGGCTGGAGGGCACAGCAAGGGCACTAGGGACTGTTGGTGCAGCCGCCTCCTGAGAATCACTGCTGTCCGCAAGCCGGACTTTTCCCCGCAGGCTGTGTTTGCTGAGGGCCAGGCCTGTGTCCCCCACGTCTGTCACCCCATCCCAGGCCCCTAGCACAATGCCCCGCACCTGACAGGTGCTCACTGAACTCGTAACTCAAACCTGAGGTTCTGCCGGGCAGGGGTTGGGGTCGGGAGGGTGCCTGACAGACGCTTTGCTGACCAGCCCCGCTCGGGCCGAGGTCCTATGGACGAGGTGCAAGCCCGTCCTGGCACCTAAACACCCCGGATGAGGCCCTGAGAGCAGGCGACGGAGGAAGGCAGCCGGAGCTGCGGGTGGAGAGGTGCGGGTGTGGCTGCTGGAGGGAAGGGACCGGGAGGATGACTCAGGCCTCTGGCTGGTGGCCAGGTGTGAGGTGGCCGTTAGCCCGGGGGCTGGAGGGAGGAAGGAAGAGAGCTGGTGGAGACAGACTGGGGGCAGTTTGGACAGACTGGAGTTGAGGCACAGAGGGGTGTCAGGGGGGAGTCCAGTAAGTGGTTTGAAGCGCAGGTTTGGCCTTCCACGGGAAGTTCTGGCTGGAGACGGGTTTGGTGGTGATGAGCCTGGAGTTGGGTTGGAGCTCAATGAGCAAATGAGTCCCCGGCAGAGCGGCGAGAACCTGCACTCACAGGGGCGGTGGGTGGGGAGCAGCACCCCCAGACCCCCCTCACAGAGCCCCACCCTTTTGCAGGCAGCCCCTCTGCAGGGCTTGCCAGCCGGTGAGCGGGACCCAGCGGGCGGGCGCTGCTGTGAGGACCTGCCTGTCCGGCTCCCTCCATGGGAGCGCCTGCCCCTCTCTTCCCAGCCCCACTTCTCGCTGAGCCTGTGCCCCGCCCACCGCATCGCCATCGAGGCGGGGACAGGAAAGGGCCCGCTGCTGTCAGACAGAGGCACCTCCTGGTGGCCCAGTGTCCCAGGGGAGCTCGGCACTCACTCACGCCGAGGGGCGGAGGCCTGGGGGGAAGGGACAGCTCCCTGTAACCGAAGGAGCTGCCGAAGGGGGTGCTTGTCAGGGGTGCCCCGTTGGCTCATCAGATAGAAGTGAGCCGGGCACGCAGCCAGGGTGGCCCAGGGCGCCCGCTGGGGGTGGCCTTTCCTCCCCCAAAAGGTGGTGGCTGCCTCTCTCCTCCAACTTAGCTCCACACCCAACTCTGACCTCAGCCTCCTCCACACGTGGGACAGGGACCCCAGCGTCGCGTGCTCCTGCCCAGAGCTTCGCTTTCCCTGCCCCAGGTCTCCCGCCTGGCCCTGTCCGGCCTCCGCAACTGGACCACCGCAGCCACACCCCGCGCCCAGTTTGCCGCCCGCCACTTCCGGCCCTTCCTGCCACCGCGGGGCCAGGCAGCGCTGGGCGAGCCGTGGTGGATCATCCCCAGCGAGCTGAGCGTCTTCACCGGCTACTTGTCCAACAACCGCTTCTACCCGCCCCCGCCCAAGGGGAAGGAGGTGAGGGGAGCCCCCGGGAGCCCTGGGCCCTGCACCCCGCCCCGGCGGCACCAGGACCCTGGGCCGGGCCTCCCCCCGCCGCTGGCCGCCTCCCTCCGGACCCACTCCTTCCGGAGCCCCAGGCCTGAGGCCCACAGCCGCCCGGTCCCGCTGCGCTGCCCTAGGTCATCATCCACCGGCTCCTGAGCATGTTCCACCCGCGGCCCTTCGTGAAGACCCGCTTTGCCCCGCAGGGGGCGGTCGCCTGCCTGACGGCCGTCAGCGACTTCTACTACACCGTGATGTTCCGGTGCGTGGCCCTCTGGCCCTCTGGCCCATCCTTCCCTCCCTCGGGGACCTGGGACTCCGGGCGGGTGGACCGGGACGCAGCAAACGGAAGGCAGGCCTGGCGCAGAGCCCCCTCCACCACGTGGCGCCCTGGGGTCTTGGCCTCTCTGAGCCTCAGCGCTCAGCACGGGGCTGGTGGCTGCGATGGTCGCCCACACAGACGAGGGGTGTGTGGACCTGTGCGCCCGTCACACACAGACTGTGAGCTCAGAGGGGGGTCAGGCAAGGCTTCTGGGGATGGGTGGTGCTTGGAGGCCCAGCCCTCTCCCCACCCCACTCTCCTGGCCCCTGCCCAGCCCTGTCCCTAGCACAGAGCCTGGTCCCAGGCTTTGGGGCAGGGGTGGGGGGCCTGCTCCCAGCCGGGCCCCTTCCCCCAGGATCCACGCCGAGTTCCAGCTCAGTGAGCCGCCCGACTTCCCCTTCTGGTTCTCGCCCGGCCAGTTCACCGGCCACATCGTCCTCTCCAAAGATGCCACCCACGTCCGAGACTTCCGGCTCTTCGTGCCCAACCACAGGTGGGGACTTGGGCCCAGGCCTCCAGCTCCAGGGGTGGAATCGGTGCCCAGAGGCTCCCTCAGTCTGCACCCCTTCCTTGCTCCCAGAGCCCCCTCTCTGGGGAGGGACGGGAGCCGACCAGGAAGAGGCAGCGTGAGGGGGGTCATCTCATCACTTGGCGAACATGTCCCAGGTGCTGCATGGGCCTGGCCCGCCAACTCGGTGCCCAGGACCCGGTGCAGCCGGAGCCGCCCACCCTCAGAATGAGACCGGGGGGTGCAGAGGTTCAGCCAGGCAGAGGGAACAGCACATGCCTGCTGCCCTCACTGCCAGCGTTGCCACCACTGAGTCTCGGGGCTCCTGGGATGGCTCTGTGCCAGCCACTGCCTACCTGCCCAACTGACTCAGGGTCAGCTTCTTGGGGGAAGGGGGACCTGGAGACCCAGGTTTCAGATCCTTCCTGATTCCCAAGTGGCTGCTTAGTGACGGTACAGGGACACGACGTGGGCGGGAGCAGGGAGGCCCAGGGTTGAGTTGCAGCCTGACACCAGCGGACCGCATGTCTGTGGGCAAGCCTGGCCCTCTCTGGGCCTCAGCCCCCTCCTTTTCTAGAAGGGGGCCGGCAGGGGTGAGGGGTGGTCAGGGTCACCGGGGAAGAGAAAGTTGCCCCAAAGAACAGAGTGGCCACTTCTGGCTCCTTTTACTCCTCCTCCCGCCGCTTAGCAGGCAAGCAGCTGCACGGCACGGACTCAGCCCAGGCCACACCTGCCTCCACCCCAGGGTGGAAGGTGGGGGTCCTGGATTGGATGAAACAGAAGGAGGGGGGCAAATGTCCAGGCCCAGGGACTGCTGACCCCTTCCCAGGGCACCAGCTCATGTGCCCAGAGTGCTTGGTTGTCAGTCCTTGGGCGCCCCCATGTGGCAGACCTGCAGGTGGCAGCTGATCTGGCCAGACCGGTTGGAGGACTGTGCCAGGTTTTCACTCCACTCCACTGTGTCCTGGGGATGCACTGGTGCCTCTGCCTGGAGGGGTCACGGGCGATGCAGGAGTCCTGGGTGGGAAAGCCCTGGATGCGCGGTGAAGGCGGGGGCCCCCGGAGGGGGTGCGGTTGCTGAGAGCAGGGAGAAGAAAGGCCCAGGCTCTGCACTCCGAGTCCCAGCAGCTCTGAGCCCTGGGCTCAGCTTGCCAAGCCTCAGTGTCCCCATCAGTAAAACGGGGACAGCTGGATGCTTCTAGCAGCAACGTCTGGCCTGTGGCTGGTGGGCCTGGCTGAGTGCTCTTCCCTGGCCGCCCTCCCGCCGCTCCAGGTCTCTGAATGTGGACATGGAGTGGCTGTACGGGGCCGGCGAGAACAGCAACATGGAGGTGGACATCGGCTACATCCCCCAGGTGAGCGCGCCCCGGTCCCCGCCCGGCTAGGAAGGCAGGGCTCTTCCTCGGCGAGGCTCTGTCGCCGGGCCTCTCGGCCTGGCTGAGGGGGTGCCCGCTGGCGAGGAGCCTCGGGGCAGTGCAGGGTGGAGGACGGAGCCCCTGGCATCGCTTTTTGCGCACACAACCCCGCATCCGCCACGGCCTGCAGACAGCGTCACACGGCGACCGAGCCCCGGCTGCACACTGGCCCGGCTCACCCCTTGACCGGGCCCCCCTTCCCTAGGCCTCCGTTTCCCCACCTCGGCCATGACTGGGTGTCTTTAAGGGTCTCTCGGGGCCCCATCTCTGAGACACATCCCTCACTGAGGTCATCCCTCACTGAGGTCATCCCTCACTGAGGTCATCCCCACTGAGGTCACCCCTCACTGACTCCGGCCTAGATGGAGCTGGAGGCCACGGGCCCCTCGATTCCCTCCGTGATCCTGGATGAGGATGGCAACATGATTGACAGCCGCCTGCCCTCAGGGGAGCCCCTCCAGTTTGTTTTTGAGGAGATCAGGTGGCAGCAGGAGCTGAGCTGGGAGGAGGCCGCCCGGCGCCTGGAGGTGGCCATGTACCCCTTCAAGAAGGTGAGGCTGGGCCTGCGGGAGGGCGGGGCAGGGGCAGGGCTGGAGCTGTGGGAGAGCAGCGGGCACAGGCCGCGGGGCTTGCTACGTGGGCTTCCCCTGCAGGGCCTAGTGCTGCCTGGGGAGCCCCCCTTTGCCATGCACAACCTGGAGGAGGTATCCCCTGTCTCAGCAGCACCCCTCACACACACACACACACACATACACACTATTCATGCGTAGACATGCACACCCATTACACACTCAGCACCTGGCTGGGCCCCTGGCTGCCCTCAGTAGCCTCTCTCGGCTTGGCCCCAGGTCACCTACCTGCCGTTCACCGAGGCCTTCGACCACGCCAAGGCCAAGAACAAGCTGGTGCACTCGATCCTGCTGTGGGGGGCCCTGGACGACCAGTCCTGCTGAGGTGAGAGACCTGGCCTCCCCCACGGGAGGAGGGGGACACTGCACACTTTGGAGGGCACAGGAGGCTCTAAGACCGTGCGCCTCCCCTGTAGGAGCGTGAGGGAACTGCAGGGCAGGGGCAGGGGTGAGGGCATGGGAGGTCTCTGTGCTGAGTGCAGAGGAAGCTGCTGGAGAGAAGCTGAGCCCAGCTCACCATTTCCGGCTGAGAACCCTTGGCCAAGTGACTTCTCCCCAAGCCTCTGTCTTCTCCCAGAAAAGGAAGGAACTGCTCACCGCCCGGAGGGTGAGGAGTGGCTGTGAGAGGCTGTGCCCCGCACAGGGTGGCACACAGTGGGCATGTCCTCACCCAATAATCAGCAAACTTCCTGGAGGCCTCCTGGCCCCGCCCTAGGCTGGGTGCCGGGGGCCTTGCCGCGTTACACCAGCAGGTCCAGGGGCAGGAAGGTGTGTGACTGGGTGCCAGGGGAGGCTCCTGAGAGTGACATTTAGGATGAGACTCTGAAGGATGAGTAGGAGTTTGTCAAGTGACAGGAGGAAGAGAATTTTCGGGGGAAGAACAGTCTGTGCAAAGACCTGGGCACGGTTTTGGGGATCTGGGGCTGCAGGGCCCTGGGGAGGGCTCGCACTAAATCTCCGCCCAGATGCCAGGATGTTCTCCATGCGCATTACAGCTGCCATTTCCTCGGCACCCACAGACTCTCTTATTTCACCTGGGGCGCGGTCTGAGGTGACCTGCTGATGGACCCCCAGCGAGACGTGGGGTCGCCTCACTCTGCTGGCCTCGCCTCTCCCCGCACAGGTTCGGGGCGGACTCTCCGGGAGACGGTCCTGGAAAGTTCGCCCATCCTTGCCCTCCTCAACGAGAGCTTCATCAGCACCTGGTCCCTGGTGAAGGAGCTGGAGGACCTGCAGGTGAGTCGAGGGTGCAGGGGAACAGCCTCTTGGGAGCCCCGAGGACAAGGCTGGGGGCCAAGGCCACAAGCAGGTGCCCCACTGTCCCCACAGAACAGCCAGGAGAACCCCTCCCACAAGCAGCTGGCAGACCTGCACCTGGAGAAGTACAGCTTCCCCGTGGAGATGATGATCTGCCTGCCCAACGGCACCGTGGTAGGTCCCTCCCCCCCACCAGCCCCGGCCCAGCACAGGGCGCGGGCTCACAGACCCCAGCAGGCTGCCTCGCTGGGCTCCTAGCCAGCCCGCGCCTCAGGGGTCACATCTGTAAAGTAGGAATCCCAATGCCAGTCCGCCTGCCTCGTGCAGCGGTCACGACGCTCCTATGGGAAGGGGGACCCCAACAGCCCCTCGGGGACTGGGGAGCCTAGGCACAGTGTAGCAGCAGCGTGGAAAGGACCGGGGCCTGGAGGGAAGGCTCACCTGGACCACCGCAGCCAGCCCTGGGATGGAAGGAGGAGGGACAGGCCAGGCCTGGTGACAGGTAGAGAGGACCAGGGACCACCCATACCCCAAGCCCCTTCCAAGCACCCAAGCGCATCCTGTAGTTGGCTTCTCCCAGCAGCTGGGAGCTACATGGTTGCAAACACCCGCTTTACAAACAAGGAACCCGAGGCTCAGAAGGTCCAGAGCCTTGGAGCCAGTTGCACAAGTAAGAAATGTCCTGGGCCTGGCCGGGTGGCCTCATTGGTTGGAGCCTCGTCCCGTTCACCCAGAGGCTGCAGGTTCAATTCCAGGTCAGGGCACACACCTGGGTTTTGGAATCAGTCCCTGCTCAGAGTGCGTACGGGCACGTACAGGAAGCAACTGATTGATGTTCCTCTCTCCCTTCCTCTCTTTAAAAAAAGAAAAAGAAAAAATAACATATCCACGGTGAGAATTTAAAAAAAAAAAAAAAAAAAAAGGAAAGCAGTGTAGCTGGCTTTGAAATTAGGTCTGCCTGGGTCTCAGCATCTGCTCTTCCTGACAGAGGGGCGCGGAGTTCAGGGGTCACGGAGCAGAGAAGGGGTGGGGGTGAGGGAAAGGTGAATTGAAGGGCATTGGTTTTCTGCTGGTGGACGAGGTGTGTGAGCTGTGTGGTCAGAGGGCCCTGGGTGAGCAGAGGCGGGAGCGGAGGCAGCCGGCCCGGGTCGGGTTCTGCCTGGCTGCCGGCCGCCTCAGTGAGGGCCGGGAGGCCTGGGAGCGGCCACTTCTCCCACGAGCGGCCGAGCAGACGGAGCAGGGCGCTCTGAGCCCGGCGGCTCCGCCCCTCACCCAGCCTTTCTCCAAGGTCCACCACATCAACGCCAACTACTTCCTGGACATCACCTCCATGAAGCCCGAGGACGTGGAGAACAGCGCCTTCAGCTTCGCCTCCACCTTCGAAGACCCGTCCACGGCCACCTACATGCAGTTCCTGAGGGAGGGCCTGCGGCGCGGCCTGCCCCTGCTCCAGCCCTAGTGGCCGCCCCGAGAAGGAGGGGCGGGAGCTGGGCAGAAAGGCCTCCGCAACCGGGCTCCATTCCCACCCGCCACTCCCAGGATGCCCGTGAGGTCAGAGGTCAACTAAGGTGGCTCTCCTCGCTTGGCATCTACTTGGGGGGAGTGGGCAAGGAGGCGCCTGGGCGGGCCAGTGGGTGCACCTCTAGCTCCAGCTGCCACCATCAGCCCTTGACTACCCACCTCGCTCCAGAAGCTGCGTGGGTCCCCCCAAAACGGAGCCTGGGGTCATTTCCCTAGACGGCACCTTCTCGGACACATTGTCCAGGCCTCTGTGGGGTGAAGAATAGGGAGAAGTGGTCACCCCTTTCCCCCTACTTTCACCCCTTCCCACAAGGAACAGTAGAAGCCCTGGCATGGGGTGGGGTGCAGAGAAGTGCTCCTGCTTTTGTCCGGAGCCTCTTCCTGGCCGCAGCCCTTGCTGCCCTCCGTGCCCGGTCCCCAGTCCCCAGTGGGTGAGGCTCCCAGGAGTCAGCCTTCTGGGGGCTCAGAGCAGAGCCCTCCTTCAGAAGCAGAAATCGTACAGTACCCAGACCCTGGCTCCCACACCAGTCTAGTCTATTCCATTTAATGAGGGGACCCCAAACCTGTTTGCGGACTTGCTGGAGGCCAACTGCCTGGGAAGATCTACTGCCCTTAGGAAGGGGGTCTTGAGGGCCAGACCCCAGGCACCACCCCCACCTCAGCACAGGGTGCCAGGAGCACCGCTGGGATCAGAGCCCTGGCATGGCCCTGAGCCCTCAGCTCCACCAACGTGTAGCCCAGCCAAGGGCCCGGAGCAGCCTGTCCACCCTGCAAGGTGTTAATGTTCCTTGGCCCAAGCTGGGGCCTCAGTTTGCACCCCACGCCACGGACCACGGCCAGTCTCTTTTTTATACATGCCGGAAAGTGTTTTTACGTGAACTTTCTCACCGTTTGTAGCATTTTTATAGCCCGCGCTAGGGAGAAGGAAGGGGCGAAGGCTTCCTCAGCAGCTGCGCATGATGGCTGGGTCTGAAACCCTCGGCGGGCCCAGCTTGATGTCTCTGCAGTTGCACCTGGAAGAAACAGTCCCCTCTCCCTCTCTCCTAGTTTTTTAAAAACAGTCCTCAGGGGGTCGGTGCACCCTTGTCTCCCGCAGCCCCTGAGGGCTCCAGGCCTTTCCCCGAGGCCTTGCAGCCAGGCCTGCTCCCCACCCTTACACCTGCAAGAGGAAGGCCCAGGCCTGCTCTAGCTGAAGCGCTTGGATAAGATTACATGTCTTTCCTCATTTAATCCTCACAACAGGCCTGGGAGGTGGATATTAATTGTTCCCATTTTTCAGATGAAGAAACCGAGTCTCAGGAAAACAAGCTGACATGCCCAGCGTCCCTCAGTGGTAGAGTTGAGATTCGGCCTGAGCCTTGATTATGGGCGTTTTGCACCCTAACCACACCCCTGCCTGTTTCCACTGAGGTGAAGAGAAAGCCTTTCAAACCAATATCTCGTTCCCTTCTGGTCTCTAGACCAAATGAGGCACAAGTTCTCGAGCTCAGCCAAGTTCATGTCCTCTGGGAGGCATGCTTCCATGCCCTTCACAGGGAGGGAGGGAGGGACGGGCCCCAAACCTTTCCCAGTGCTTCCAGGCACGGGGGGCAGTAAGGTCCAGACCTCGGATTCCAAAGCATCCTCATCAGGTGCTTCTGCCTGACCCCCTTAAGCCTCGAAGCTCATGGTGGGAGAGGGCCCCCAGCTGCCCTCTTGTCACACCTCTGCCACTTTCCTCCCTGTCCCCACCGCCTCCTATAATAAAATTGAAGATACAAGGGTGGTTTGAAGCGCCTTTCCTTTGAGTGGGATGTTAACAGTTCAGTTTTGTCCTGATAGGACTCTTGTGGGATTTGGCTTGCCCAGTGGGTTAGGGAACGTTGCTGGCATGCCTTTGGGGTCTATCTTATCTGTCACCAGAGGGCTTGAGTGACTTTCTGAAAATAATTTTGTGATGGCCCTCCTAGTGGAACTCGCTATATTTAGAAACTGATGCTGTGTTTATAAACTTAAACCCATAATCTTAAAAGTACAGCTCAAGACAGGCATTAGGTAATTTTTTATTTTTTGAGGGAGTGTACTTCAGGAAAAAAAAACAACTATAAAAAGGAAACAGAACGGGGAAGGGAAAAACGCTGTGCAGGGGTAGAACCAAAGTCTGGCCTTGCCTGCTCACAGGGAAGGCTCTGGAGCATAAACCACTCCACAGAGTTGAAGCAGCTTTTTGTAACCTGGATCAGTCAGTCATTGGCTGGGAGGGTCGGGGATGGAGTCACTCTCCAGGATGGGGCCTCCGTTCTCCCTCCTGCAAGGGCAATTTTCCAGAAAAGAGGGCAACTGTGAGACAGCTTGGGTGGATTTGCAAGATCTGCCATTGCCCTGGAGAGTGAAATCAATGATTAAGCAACAGCTTGCCATCCTGGAAAAGGGGCTGGACCTAGAAGTCACCATCATTTGCAATATGGTAGGGCTCAGAGACAACCTCTGAAGTCTCTGGCCAAGACCACCTCACATAATTTGCAGGCTCCAGTGCAAAATGAAAATGCTTTTTTTTTTTTTTAATATATATATATAAACAAATTTCAAGAGGGCAACAGCAGAACATTAAAGCAAGTATGGACTCCTTACCCAAGGCCAGGTGTGACTGGCTGTGCCTGGCAGCTGGGACTTGAAGGATTTGAGACAAAAACAAAAAAACTGCAACCTGGGTGTCAGGCACAGCCATGTGTTGAGGTCGGAGGAGGGCATGTGACCAAGGCCTGGATGCCATGGAGATCAGAATCCGGTGAGTGGGCTTGGAAGGAATGTGGGGATGTGGGTGGTTCTCTTTCCCAATGCCTCTGGGATCTACCCTCCCCATCTGGTCAACCAAGACACTGAAAATAGTTTGAGAGAGCGAGTGTGTGTAAAATACTAAAGGCTAAAATAGGAGAAAGCTACAGAGCGCTGAGGGCAGGAGTCAGAAGCCCATTTTGCTGGAGAGAAGGCCGTGTCTTGGCAGGTAAGTATGGACTGTGAACTGTAGGGACCAGGGCGATATGCAAGGAAAACTGCAGCCAAGCTCCTGGAACGCAGGGTTCTCAGGTTTGCTGACGGGGTGGGCACCGTGGACACCACCATATTTGGGGGCCCAGCAGCGACGGACCTCGGATTCCAAAGGTCGGATCGTCTCTAACAGCCGACAGGACGGAGACCTGCAGGGTTTGCGGACCAATCCGGCCTCTGACACCTCGGAGCTCTGACAGAGGGGGCGTGGTCTCTGGTGGGCGTGCCCTTCCCTGGGGTCCGCTTGTGCGGCCGCCCTCCGCCCCGCCCACTCAGGGGACGGCGTGGTGCGCAGGCGCGGAGGACCGCTTCCGGGGGCGGGCAGCGGAAGTGAGGGCAGCGAAGGCCGGGCGGCCGGCCGTAGTAGGAGGGGCTGTGAGGTGAGGGAGTCCGGGAGCCGGAGTCTTAGGTGAGAAACCGGGTCCGAGTGCTGCCCGGGAGGGGGGAGCGCGGCCTGGTGCGGGCTTCCCAGCCGCTGTCCCCGCGCCAGTTCTCGCGGGAGCCGGTGCTGTCGGCCTCTTGGCAACGGGGGAAACTGAGTC
>PVJN01052789.1:0-13964 GCA_004026805.1 Lasiurus borealis | reverse complement strand
ACCCATGATTATTCCTTCAATCTAATAATTATTTAAATACCAGATAACGCCTTTCACTCTAATTGAGGCCTTTCGGCTGCCGGCATTCCCCGGGGCCTCTGCGTGCGCCCTCTCGCTCACCTTGTGCTACCAACGTGCCTGGACTACCTCTGAGGTCGGTGTTACACAGCGATGCTCGGAATGTTTGCATGTACGACCATGCGGATGACATTATGTCGGGCCCTTTGGGGTCATTCCACCCACAGGGGACAAGCCGGGGGCCCCCCGATCTCACAGTTAGACATTTTTATCCTCATAGACATCTTAAAGCAGAAGAAGACTCCTGACGTCCTGGGGTCCAATTCCCTGCCTCCGGGTAACTTACTCCTAGACAGCTGTCAGGACCCCTCACTGTCAGAAAATTCCATCATCTCCTTGGCACTCTGCCCCCGGGATCCGCTCCAGATAGGATGTCCTCTGAATATCTACCGTGAGTCCCTTCGGCTGCAGCTCTACCTCCGGCGAGAAGAGGCTTCCTGTGCTTAGAGTCCCTCTGGCCTGCCTGCCAGGCTGCCTGTAACCCGGAGGGGATGTGGCACAGGCCCCCAAGCCCCCAAGTCACCGCTAGGTTCCCTTCCTGCGACTGAAGACTTCCTGGGCCAGAGCGCGTCCTTCTCCCAGCACAGAGGGAGCCGTTCTGAGAGCTCCCATCAGCAGACCATCAGCATCCATGGCATCTCCTTCCCCCCAAACAGGGCAGCCTCGAGGCAGAGCATAACTGACTGTCAGGACCCTTTCGCCCCATGACGGAGGCAGCGCTAGACTTTTTGCAGAGTTCTGATGGCGGCCTGTCCCTGACTGACTTGGGACAGTTTCTTTCCTTTCCGAAGGTTTTAGTTTCTTCATCTAAACATTAGTCGTGGATTGGAGTAATCATAATGTCCTTCGGCATTGGCCCCGAGTGGCTGCTTTCAAGGTGCTAGTGATTGGAAGGGATGTGGGGGAGAGGATGGACCTCCCTCTGTCCTGGGAGCGGAAGGAGGGGGTAGGTGCTCACCCTGCCCTGGCTCACAGCCTTTCTCTTTGCCGTCTGGCTCCTCGGGATGCTGGCTGTGTGAGCCACTGAGTAGGGCAGTGATGATAACAGGCACTTGTTACTGCTGTTAGGAAATGTATCCTAGCCAGGACAGTGGGGGTGATGAAGGGGGTGACAGCCAGAACAGAATGGAGGTGGCGGAGCTGCAGGTGGGTCCAAGGGTGTGAGATCCGCTCTCGTGAACTTTGACTCAATTTGACCAAATCACAGCCTGACTCTTAACTCCTCTTCCTGGCGGTGCCTTTTGCAATAAGAAAGGGACACGTGAAAGCATGTGTGCCCGGATCTCCCGAGAAAGGCCAGGAGCGGGTCGGCAGGTGGAGAGAACCCTGCACTGAGCCGAACTGGAAATGCCTGATGGCCACTTCCTCGCTGCTTAGCCACTGACGCCCACGGCAGCTGGTGGGGACGGTATTCGATGCCTCCCCTGGCTGTCACCCACACCTGCCTCCTGAATCCTGATCGGGGAGATGGTGTCATTGGGCCCCCCAACTAAAATATTTAGTGACACTGCTTCCCACAGAGGCAGCCGTAGCCGCTGCTTGGCATCGGGAGGGCTCGGAGTAAGATGTCCCGGGAGGCCCCGCTGGTAAGGCAAGCGTCCTAGTGCTGCATGTCCTGGTGTGAGACGTGGGGTGAGGGAGAGGCAGGCTTTGGCTCTTGAGAATGCATGTGACAAAGTGACTTCACGAACTAGACAGAGGAGAAGCGACGGGGGGAAAATGGGGGCATCATTGAGAGGTAACTCCTGAGGCTGACATTAGCAGAAGATCGGAGTTAGGAGAAAACAATAGGTTATGCAAAGTCATGGGCACGTGCTCACTGGCTTCAACCAAGTCGAGGACGGACAGTTTATTCTAAGACAGAGCATAGAATGGATGGAGGTGAAGAGCTGGACATATTGACAAATTAATTACTACTAATAAAGACTAATGAATGGTGACCACTTACGATGGGCCAGGCGTTGTTCCAAGTGCTTTATCTGTATGAACTGAGTTCACCATAATAACCCCACAAGGCAGATGCTAGTACTAATCCCATTTTAGGCAGATAGTGAGATGGCGTTGCAGAACGGCTAAGGACCTTGACCAAGCTTGCACAGCTATCCAAAACCTCAGCTCAGCGTCCACGCATTTAACCCTTGCACGGCACAGCTTCTCATCAGAGGTACCAAGGAAGGGGCTTATTCCCCTTTTTCTGAATGCACAGGGGAGACTTGATCCTTGAGAGCTGGGTCCTGCTTGGGAACAGCCACCTGGTTCCATCCGCCTTGGCATGGAAAGACAGGGGCCCTCAAATTGCGGTGGGAGTCGGTTGTCCGTGTGAAAGCCACACTCCTGAGGTACAGCGGGTGCCTTCCCTGCCACCCCTTCCCCGCAGGAGACCATGAGGCCTCCTGACGCCACTCCGCCAGCGCCTGCTGCTCCCACACGGTGAACCTGGATCCCATGGGATGATCTCGCTTGGCTGGTCACCAAGAGCGATCTGTCTCAAAGTGGATGCTCCTAGAGGCATTGGGGGAGGGAAACAGCCCAGCTGTGGTGGTCTGTTGAGAATTCCTGACCTAACTAACCAGCTTTATCGGGTCAGAGGGAAGGACCACTGCAGCTATCTCAGTCACAGAATAGAAGCTGAAGGAAGCAAGCCTCAAAGTATTATTTCATCTGGAAGAAGAGATCTTACCAATTGGCTCATTCAAACCCCCTGTTTTTAAATCAGGAAATGGGCTCAGGGAGATGCGAGACCAGTCTAAAGCCATATGACGCATGGCTAACAGAGGCAGGATTTGAATCAAAACCTCCTGAGACCCCCATTCTTCCTTCTCCCCCATGACTGCATGCCTTCCAGCCACCAGACCAATTTTCCCATTTCAACCTTCAGGATCCTGCACCTCTGCCAACGCCCCTGCAGGCAGCTGAGAGACTGTGTTGGGACTTGTGCAGTAGTGTGATAGAGAAGATCACATCAGATCTGTTCTCTTTCCTTTGACACATGCTTCCCATATTACCCTCCCCTCACTGGGTCAGGGAAAGCTGGGGATCAAAGGGCTACCCACCGTCTTCATTCCCATGGAAAGAAAGAATATGAGCAAAAGAAGGAACCAGGAGCTCTGGCAGGATTCCTGAAGTTCAGTCTCCTGGGGAGGCTTCAGTGAAAATAGTAACAACTAGCAGAGGCTGAGCATTCCCTGTGGTGTGCCAGCCAGCAGGCTAAGAGGTTCCCCTGCATTATCTCATTTACTCTCATGACAAACCAGAGAGGTTGGTACTGCGAGGATCCCCATTCCCTAGAAAGGGAGTTGAGGCTTGGCTTGCTCACTCTCCCAAATGTGTTCCCAAACTCTGCCTACCAACAAAGCCACTCACGATTCAAACCAGGGTTTTGGGAGGCGAGACGGTTGATCTTAACCTCACACTTTGTCCTTTGACAGTATCTCTGTAACCAGGACCTTCTTCCTGTAGCCACCAGCTAAATATAATGTACATGTATGTTAAGCTAAACAATATGCATATGTGTTAGGCTAAACGTAATGTGCATATGTGTCAGGCTAAATAATGTGCATGTATGTCAGGCTAAACATAATATGCATGTATGTTGTGGAGGAGTCAGGAGTGTGCTGTCCACAAACTCAGTGCCAGAGTGTCTGAGAGAGCACCTTCTAAAAGGCAAAACCCTGGCACCATGTGGTGACAATTATTTTCCTCCTCGTGGCTCCTGGTAGGACACGCTGCCCTCCCCCCGCTGGGACAGAGGCATGCCCAGCACGGCCTCCGGCCTCCTGTAGCACCCCGTCCAGTGGGGGACATGAGGATTCTGTTATTTCCTTTTGCAGCTCCTCTTGAGGAATTCACGTCCTGCTACCAGCCCCAGGACATCGCTAAAAATAACCTCTGGTTTTTAAACCGAAAGCTCTGTCTGTCGGAGGTCTTCCTGGTGGGTGCGGGCGTGGGGCCGGAAGGGCCATGCTGGAGTCCCTGAGGTCAGCCCGGGCCTCATGCCGCGGTGGCCTTCCTCTTTCCAAGGGAGCGGGGGGCCCATGAGTCATCCCGCGGAGCTGGTTGGAGGAGCGCGGTCAGGTGGCCCCCTCTGGCACCGCGGTGGCTGTCAGGCTCCGAGCCCAGGGTGCAAGGGGAGGAAGAAGAGTTTCTAAAGATACGGAGTGAATTCCTGAGGTGGCGCCTGTTCAGATTCTAAGCCGGTCCAGCCAGCCCGGAGGGTGGAAGGAGGCAGGACCCTGCTAAGCTGCCTGGGAGCCAGGTCTCCATCCTCGGCAGGGGTGTGTTCACTGCTGTCGCCTGGCTGCCTAGAGTTGGCTGCCCTGGTCTGAGAAGGGTACTGGGCCATTTGTTCGGCGGGAGGAAAGAGGTCCCTGCTAGACGGCGCGGCTGGGGCCTCCTCCTGCTACTGTCCCTCTCCGCACTAGTCCCCTGGCCCGGCATCTCCAGAAGCCCCGGGACCCCCACTGTGCTCCTCTGGGCGGCTTCCTCGGAAAAGCCTGAGGGTCTGAAGGGAGGGGACGGAGCACAGGAGTCAGGGCAGGGGACAGGCTCCGAGGGCGAAGCTGAGGCCCGGGGTGACTTTATGGATCCTTAAATAGTCACGAGGCCTCAGCAGTAGCTACAATGAGACTGACCCTCAACTTGCTTCCGTTTGTCCCTCTCACATTTTCCAAACCCATCCAGTTCCAGTAGCGAGGAGGCCAGCCTGCACCGAAGCAAAAGTTGAAGCAATGTCCCCAGGGCCTGGCTGCCCCCTTACTGAGTGATAATGACTGGCACCCCCCTGTCTCAAAGAAAAATGTTGCGGGGGGGGGGGGTGTCTATGCATCTCCTCAGAGCTGTTCAAGCTCCTGAACGGCACTCACATGTCTAACAGGTTGTAACAGCAGAGGTTCTTTCTGGGGAGAGCCAGGCTGAGGGGCAGCGGGAGGCACAGTCATTCAGAGTCCTTCCCTGTGGAGGACAGAGCTTGAGGAAGTAAGGAGGTGCAGCTGTGTGAGGGGCTGGAAGTCTGAGACCAGGAAAAATTTTATTTTCCATGTCCCACTCTGGGAGTAGTTGGCCAGGAGAGCCCAGGAGAGGGCCTGCCTCGCAAGCATTTAAAACCGGGAGATTTCCATTTGACAGACAGGGAGAGGACAGACGTGATGCCGGGGAGGGAAGACTAGCTTTAGTCCCCACCCGGGATCCACTAGCCCAGTGAACTTGAACTGTCTTTTAACCTCTCTGAGAGCGAAAAACGCTGTCTTGAGAGGACAGAAATAGAGATGTTTTGTAAAGTAAAAGAAAGGAATTTACAGCGTAAAAGGCTGGAGACCAAAATAGATACAGGATTCCCTGAGCAACCCCAAGAGGGAGAAAGTCTGTTAAAAATAGAAACACTGAAATACGCAAGGAAGAGACTCAGAGCTAGCCGGGGCTAGGACTCCGGGTCAAGCAATCCGATTCACTCCTCTCAGGACCCATTTCCCATCTGACCTCCCTCCCTGCCTTTGTGTTTTCCAGAACCATGTGAGGGCCAACCCAGGACGGTGGCGTGGCTGAGCCCTCAGAGGATCTGCCTCCTGGTCCTTGCCCCGCTCAGCATGGAACAGAGGAGGCCCTGGCCACGGGCGGACGTCGACAGCCGGTCCGTGGTCTTGCTTTCAGTGGTCTGGGTGCTGCTGGCGCCCCCCGCAGCTGGCATGCCTCAGTTCAACACCTTCCACTCTGAGAACCGCGACTGGACCTTCAACCACTTGACTGTCCACCGAGGGACGGGGGCCGTGTACGTGGGGGCCATCAACCGGGTCTACAAGCTGACGGGCAACCTGACCATCCAGGTGGCTCACATGACGGGGCCGCGGGAGGACAACAAGTCTTGTTACCCGCCCCTCACCGTGCAGCCCTGCAGCGAGGCGCTCACCCTCACCAACAACGTCAACAAGCTGCTCATCATTGACTACCCCGAGAACCGCCTGCTGGCCTGCGGGAGCCTCTACCAGGGCGTCTGCAAGCTGCTGCGGCTGGACGACCTCTTTATCCTGGCCGAGCCGTTCCACAAGAAGGAGCACTACCTGTCCAGCGTCAACAAGACGGGGACCATGTACGGGGTGATCGTGCGCTCCGAGGGGCAGGACGGCAAGCTCTTCATCGGCACGGCCGTGGACGGAAAGCAGGATTACTTCCCCACCCTGTCCAGCAGGAAGCTGCCTCGGGACCCCGAGTCCTCCGCCATGCTCGACTACGAGCTGCACAGTGACTTCGTGTCCTCCCTCATCAAGATCCCCTCCGACACCCTGGCCCTGGTCTCCCACTTCGACATCTTCTACATCTACGGCTTCGCCAGCGGGAGCTTCGTCTACTTCCTCACGGTGCAGCCCGAGACCCCCGAGGGGGTGGCCATCAACTCGGCCGGAGACCTGTTCTATACCTCGCGCATCGTGAGGCTCTGCAAGAACGACCCCAAGTTCCACTCCTACGTGTCCCTGCCTTTCGGCTGCATGCGGGCCGGGGTGGAATACCGCCTCCTGCAGGCGGCTTACCTCGCCAAGCCCGGGGACTCCCTGGCCCAGGCCTTCAACATCAGCAGCCAGGACGACGTGCTCTTCGCCATCTTCTCCAAAGGGCAGAAGCAGTACCACCACCCTCCCGATGACTCCGCCCTCTGTGCCTTCCCCGTCCCCGCCATCAACCTACAGATCAAGGAGCGCCTGCAGTCCTGCTACCAGGGCGAGGGCCACCTGGAGCTCAACTGGCTGCTGGGGAAGGAGGTGCAGTGCACCAAGGCGGTAAGGAGGCGCGCCCCTGCTCCGCCCCTGCTGTGGGGCTCCGGCTCCAACGGCCCAGCCTGTGCTCTGTTGCACACGCAGGTTCACGTTATCAGGTGGTGACCACTCACACCGCATCTGACCCACACCAGACACATGTTTGCTGAGCCGTTGAGTCATTCCAAATACGGTTGACCCTTGAACAATGGGATTGGGTCACCGACACACTGGGCGGACAGAAATCACTTATAACTTTTGACTCCCCAAAAATGTAATTAGTAGCCTAGAGTTGAGTGGAAACCTTGCCCATATCATAAACAGTAGATCAGTACTTACATTTTGTATTACTAGATACTGTATTCTTAAAGTAAGCTAGAGAAAAGAAATACTAAGAACATCTAAGGAAGAGAAAATACATTTATAGTATTTATTGAAAAAAAAATGCATGCGCTCAAGGGCCAACTAATATATATATCAAGAGCCAGGCACTGCTGGCTTTGGTGGTGACCTGCATAGCAAAGTCCCCTACCCTCATGGAGCTTTCATTAGTGAAGCAACACAAATAAATACATAACATATGTAGCCTGTCAAATAGTGATGATTGCTGTAGAGAAAAATAGAGCAGAGTAAGGGAAGAGGCAGTCTCAGAAAGGGTTGATTCATTGAGAAGTGGGGCCTTTGAGCAAAGACTGAGGAGGGTAACGAAGTGAGCCATGTGGGGATCTGGGAAAACATTCCTGAAAGGGAACAGCAAAGGCAAAGCACTGGGTGGGCAGGGAAGCATGCCTGGTGTGTGTGGGGACGGGCAAGGAAGCCACTGCAGCTGGATCAGGGAAAGTGGGAGAAAGAGTGGGAGAAGGTGAGGCGGGCGGTCAGAGATAACAGGATCAGATGGTGTCTGTGCAGGGCCTGTAGGCTACTGGGAAGCCAAGGTGGAGTGTCAGGTAGGCAGGTGGATATGAAAGCCGGCGGAGAGGGAAGGGAGTGATGCTTGCCTGGTAGATTGCAAACCGGGGAAACATAATCAGGTGAAGGAGAGAGAGGAGGAGAAAGGGGGCTCAGGATGCAGGCCAAAGGGCAGCAGAGACAAGATAAGCAGTTGCAAACACTATGCTGTCAGAAGGTCCCAATAGAATATTCCCCAGCTTTTCAGGTGTGCCCTTTCAGGGTCATGGTCTCTACTGATTGGTCAGTGTCAGAGCCGGGGGCCATTAGTCAGTGCAACTGGTCCTGAGGTCAGCCATGACATCGCTTGTCTGATTTTATTACTTTTCTGGGCTTGGAGGTGAAACACAAGTGAGGGTTAGATGTACAGTGGTACCTCGAGATATGAGTTTAATTCGTTCCATAACCTTGAGGCGTGGGAAACTATGAGATGCTCGAGTCGAGGTAAGCTGGTGGGTCATGTGCAGCCAGCCGATCCACGAGATTACTCGTATCTCAACTGTTGCTCGTATTTCAAAGCAAAAATCGCTCGCTCGACAGCTCGTATCTCAAAAATCTCGTATGTTAGGGCACTCGTATCTCAAGGTACCACTGTATTTGGTGTGGGTCAGAGCCTCCTTGTCTTGGGGCTTAATGCTTAAGGGCTATTCTCCCGCCCCCTCCTCCCTTCCCCCTCTAAAGGGCTCTAGACTAGAAATATGCCAGGAGAGCATCAAAAATGCATAACCAGCAATATGAATGATCAGGGGGGCTCCAAACTACATGACCAGAGATATGCTAGGGGACAAACGTTACCCTGGGGGTCTTTGTCTTCCAGTTTTGCCCTTTGCTAGGCACATAGGGCTTTTTGCCCTGGTGACCTTTGGTACCTAGTTATCATCCTTGCTCTGCTCATGTCTAACTGCCTACCATAAGTCCAAGTTATTTCTGTTTAGCCACGCTGCTTTAAAGAAAGCCACACTCCAAGATCTCAACATTTGAGCAAAAGTGAAGGCACATCAGGTGTTTGGGAGGATCTGACAGTTTAGAGGACAGTCAGAGAGAGACATCAGCCATCCCCAGGGGATCTCCTCATGGTCTGGAGATTGTAGAGTCAGGAGGGATGTAGAGAAACCCACAATCACCAGCAGACTTTCGCTTCTGTCATCCTCTCTCAGAGGCTTGTTTGGACTATGGTTGTGTGCAGACTTTGCAGCTCTGTCGGCCCCAGGAGACGGTGGGAAATAAACTGAAACATTGACAGAGTCTTTCAAGGTGATGATTACCTGGTCTACTTCACAGATGAGAAAACTGAGGCCCAGAGTGGCATGTGACACCTCAAGGTCATGTGGCTAGTTGGTCTTAGAGACAGAACTATGATCTAGATCTTTTTTTTTTTATGTATATATTTTATTGATTTTTTTTACAGAGAGGAAAGGAGAGGGATAGAGAGCCAGAAACATCGATGAGAGAGAGACATTGATAAGCTGCCTCCTGCATGCCCCCTACTGGGGATGTGCCCGCAACCAAGATACATGCCCATGACCGGAATCGAACCTAGGACCTTTCAGTCTCCAGGCCGATGCTCTATTCACTGAGCCAAACCCGTTTTGATTGATCTAGATCTTATGAGTTTTTCAGGGCCCCTGCTGCCTGCAGAGTGGGGATGAGAAAGACAAGTGGAAGATGTAAAAGGTAGTAGCTGCTCCTCTGGCTCCATTCCTAGGCACAAGAACTTTCCACTTGGGCTCCTGTGGTGTGCTGGTAAATATTAAACAACCAGCTCTGTGCAGGCTGTGAGGGTGGTGGTGGTGGGAGCCTTGGCTACAAGCATTTGCTAATGTCCATGGTGCGAATGCTCCCACCATAGCCGATTTCATGCCACCGGTGTGATGTTGCTGAACGCAGAGATGTGTCATCAACCCTCAGGGGCTGGCTCTTGCATACCCCTGCTCCATTCCCTCCCTTCCTGAGAAACTCATCCCTTCTGCTGGGGCAGGGCATGGGGTGTGGAGGTGGCTCCATCTTACCAGAGTTCACAGAATTCAAGATTATCTTCATCCTAAAATTTAGTTCTCCTTCCTAAAGAATACACACACACACTCACATACACACACACACACACACACACACTCACACACTTACACACATACACACATACACAAGGGCAGCACTACCATTCTTACCAGCAGCAGGAGCACAACTCTCTCCAAAACACAAGTCTCTATTCCTGTGTTTCTCAGGAGGAATGTAAGGAAGACCCTGGTTTAGCAAGCACGTGTCCTAGCTTATAAACCAGTTATTTTAAGGACAGGAGGCTGCTGACCACTGATGCATCAGCCAGCTATTTCCTGGGAAGGGAGAGGAGGAGGTTGAAGGGAACAGGTTGCAGGTTTTTTCCCTGATGCTTTCTACGCAACAACAGTCATTTCCTTCCTCCTCTGGGGTGCCTTTCCAGACCCAGAAGAAACAGCTGCCACAGGACTTCGGGCTCTTAGCTGGCCCAGAGTCTGCAGCCTTTGCCCATGCAATTCCAGTTGGGCAGTCCACTGGGGCATTTCGGAGGTTCCATCACAGTCCAACCCCAGGATGGGCACTAAATAGAAACCACAAGTCCTTTGGCAGCCCCTGTCCTCAGGATGAGCATACAGTCTTTTTATTTAACTGAATGCAATCTTAGAAACAATCAGT
This sequence comes from Lasiurus borealis, assembly GCA_004026805.1. NCBI lineage: Eukaryota > Metazoa > Chordata > Mammalia > Chiroptera > Vespertilionidae > Lasiurus > Lasiurus borealis. The sequence goes on along the minus strand of PVJN01052789.1, from coordinate 3,525 downwards.
TTAACATCCGCCTTTAACAGCAGCCAAAGAGGATGCCACAGGTCCAAGTTGATACGTGGAGGTACTTAGCGGTAGAGCAGAGGCTAGAACTCAGGGCTTCCTACTTTCTGTTGGACTAGTTTTTCATTGGTTTCCAAAGTATCTGTCAATAATGAAAATACACAAATAAATGAAAGTGCCCTAGTCTCTCCTGAAAGATATACAGAGGCACACCACCACTCCCTTCACACGTCTGGTGATAAGGATGCTGTCACCTGGACAGGGCTGAAGACCTGGACAATGGAACTCATTGCATAACTTCAAACTCCCCTGTCTGCATTACTTCATTCCCTTTCAGTGATTCTTTCAGAAAGGTGGGCCGGTAGTTTGACAAATGAAGAAAATGAGGTTTATATAAATGAAGTACATTTTTTAAATTAAAATTTTATGGTCTACATTAAAATGATTCTTTCCGACCTATCCCCAGTATAGAAAGTGGTGAATAATTGACTTAACCTTCTCTATGCCCAGAGGGAGGCATTGCATCCCAAACAAGAAGCCCTCTCCAGGCTGGTAGACATCCTGGAATGTTGCCTCTAGACCAGTGGTTCTCAACCTTCCTAAGGCCACGACCCTTACATACAGTTCCTCATGTGGTGGTGACCCCCAATCATGAAATTTTGCTACTGTTATGCATCGTGATGTAAATATCTGCATTTTCCGATGGTCTTAGGCAACCCCTGTGAAAGGGTCATTCAACCCCCAAAGGGGTCGAGACCTACAGGTTGAGAACCACTGCTCTAGACGAACCACTACTGTCTAAATAGAAAGATCACCAAGATGGCATATCCACCGAGACATTAAAGTGACCAGAAAGTGAGTTTAAGCCATCAGCTTTACAAATTACCCTGGATCTCTTGATAGAAAGGGAATGGATGACTGAAGGTGGGTGAGGAAGACAGCTGGTATCACCGGATGCCCCTGTGGGACACAAGGATCAGCTGGTGAGATGCCATTTGCAGCGTGTGTAAGGGTCCTGCTCTTGTATCACACCTCCCGAAGCCTGATCCTAGGGCTGGGAGTTGGGGGTGACCTATAGACTGATGGCCGTGACTCTGCTGTTGTTCACCCCAATTTCCTCCTCTTCCCTCCAGCCGGTTCCCATCGACGACAACTTCTGTGGATTAGACATCAACCAGCCACTTGGAGGTTCCACGCCGGTGGAGGGCCTGACCCTGTACACCACCAGCCGGGACCGCATGACATCAGTGGCCTCCTACGTCTACAATGGCTACAGCGTGGTGTTCGTGGGGACCAAGAGTGGCAAGCTGAAAAAGGTAAGAGATGGGGAGCCTGTGGCCCTTCGGGTCTTCAACTGGGAGCCCCTCCTGGAAGGGAGCTGCTGGTGGAGACTGAACAACAGGCAACTCTGATTTTCTTGGCAGAAGGGGACGGATAGCGGAGTTATTTTCGTGGCTTATCTCCTAGCTGTTTCCCCAGCCATTAGTCAACGGGTGGGTAGGAAATGCAAGCACTTTTCATGTTGCCCACACTTCAAGGAATTAGGAAGGTGTGTTTGCCTAAGGGAGAAAAACACTTCACTCTTTATCTCCAAGCCAAGCAAGACTGATTTGCTTATTCGATTCTCTGTATTATAAATTGACAGCATCACGAATTCCTCTCCACGGCCCCCGGAGAGTTGATTGTACTGGTCAAAAGTCTTTGTTGAGTTCAGAGCTTCTGGTTGAAGCAGATGATGGGTCTCCATTCTTAGAACAGGGCAAATGGTGGGGCTGACCTCTGAGTGCACATGGTACCTGGATAAGGCGCCATCCTTCTGTCTCTCCCCTCTCTGAAATTACAGTCTTCTCCACTCCTTCACCCCCATACACCCCCAGACCTGAGCTTCCAGGAGGAAGTAGACATCTTAACCTCTGCCTGCCCTGGCCACCTCTGCCAGCTGGAGGGCCAGGACTGTCTGGGCTAACAGTGTGGGCGGCCTTGTGTGCAGCGAGCTTGTAGCTGCTTGTCTGGTGCTGGGGCGCGGAGACCGAGCTCCGTCTGGCTCATTATGTGGGATTACGGTGGCCACATTCTTTCCGGTCCCAGCTAATCCCCTTTTCCTAAATTTACCTTCTTGCCACCTTTCTCCAGCCCTCCCCCTACCTGTGGATCACGGCACATGCGGACATCACCACATCTTCCCCTTGATGTTGACAGCACCCCTGTAGCTCTTCCCTCCTAATCCACTTAGAGCCTGGGAAAGATGTTATTTGGGAAGGAGGGGGGCAGGGCGGGACCCTGAGGAAGAAATTCCGTGATCTGCTTGTTCTGATCTGCTGCCAGAGGAAGTGAGAACAACGGGCCTGCATGTATGTGGAGGTGCTGACCCCTGTAGACCTCTTCTGGTTCTCATGAGACCAGCGCCCTTTGACCCTTTCTTGCTCTGGGGAGAGGTTCCCACCTTTCCCTGTGCCATGCCCAGTCCTCTGCCAGGAGCTGTGGATCCTGGCTTGGCTATTAGACACATGGAAGGGAGGCTGAGTTTGTTCCTTGCTTTCCCAAAATGAGGGAGGAAAGAACCTGCCTTATGAGATCCCATTAAGATTTAACAGTGATGTATCCCTCCTGCCGGTGTTGCTCAGTGTCCACCCATAAACCAGGAGGTCATGGTTCGAATCCCGGTCAGGGCACATGCCCAGGTTGCAGGCTCCATCCCCAGTAGGAGGCATGCAGGAGGTAGCTGATTGATGATGATGTTTCTATCTCTCTATATATCTCCCTCCCCCCTCCCCCAAAAAGTCATCAAAAATATAAAAGTGATCCACCAGACAAGGTTCATTTTGGATCCCGTAGCTGGCTGCTTCCCTGCTCAGCAGTTTCCTGTATGGTTGGGTAGACTGCTCCTTGCAAGGGGGCTTTGGGCCAAGGGGCCTATGGGAGCTGAAGTCCAGCCTTAGCTCTCCCTGTCAACTGTTTCCGAGGATTTAAACATTCTCCCAGGGGGCTGCTCTATGCCCATGCTTTATTCATGGTGTTTTTTTTTTTTCCTTCTTTCTCCCTAATTTTTCCCCATGCGTGGGGATAGCCCTCAAAAGTGTTTTGAAAAATAGAACCATCCTCAAAGGAAACTTAGAGATCATCTGGCCCAATACTCTCAGTATTCAGCAGGGAAACTGAGGCCCAGAGAAGAAAAATGACTTGTCCAAGCCTAGAGACTAGGACACGTAGCTTCTTGCCTTGACCCCCAGTTTGACACCATTTTTTACTTAAAGAAGCAGCCACAGAGCCCAGGGATGGATGCTGGGAACAATCTTTGGGCGCAGACTTGCTGCAGGGTCGGCCACTCTTTTTGGTCTTAGATCTGAGTTAAGGAGTTAGTGTTTGCTGAATGGATGGGTGACGACTGAATGAAAGAATGACACAGCCAGACTCAAAGGGACCCTGTGTTGACCTTTCCATGCTTCTGTGTATCTTGCATAGCGTACCCCAGGCGCTGCTTGGGGCATCTTTCCAAGCCACACACCCAAGTGAGCAAAGTTCTCC
>PVJN01052788.1:0-13964 GCA_004026805.1 Lasiurus borealis | reverse complement strand
TTCTGTCCAATATTTTCTCCAGATTTGCTTTCCAATATCCCTGTCTGCTTTTTATCCTAAATGAGTGTAGCATTAGTTGAGATAGCTTTACTGTTAAGAGTAACAACTAATGCATAGCCTATGCATATTCATGAGTGGAATTGTAGCAACACGTGAATGCTCTACATTAGTGCCTTATAATCAACATCTACTTTCTCTCCTTTTGTTCTTGTTATTGTACAAAATAAAGGAAGGGGGGTTCATAAGCTCATTCACAAATCAAATATAATTATACCATTGCCATTCCAAACATTCTGGGTCCTTGTGAGAGAAGCAGGAGTGAACATTTAGTGTAACATTTTTAAGACAGGCCCATTGAAAAGTGTAATAAGGATGATGGTGGAATCTCTTTGTAAAAGCAAAGAATTAGAGATACTCTGTCTGGAAAGCACAGGCAAGTTTATTCCAGGGCCTGGCAAAGTGTTTCATAGCTAGTAAGTGCTAAATAAATAATATTCTTACAAATGAATGAATAAATGTGTGAGTGAATGAATGAATTGTTCTGAATGAAAGCAAGATAGCAATACAATTAAACTATTTGAATGGGATGAAAGCAAAGTTTTGATCCTTCCCATGCAGGTTTCCCTTGAAACTGTTATTATATTCCTGTAGACCAGTTCTTTTCAGTACACAATGGGCAGTCAAACAATATTGTCAATAGAGAAGAGATAAACTAAATAAATCATGGGTCTTAACTGTGGCATAACATGAAGTTAATGTTGATCTTATAATTAGCCATAATTTTTCAACAGGAAAAATTTAAACATATTTCCATTTGTTAGGCACTGTGCAAAGCACCGATGATACAATGGTGAGCAAATAACAGCCACAGTTCCTATCCACAGAAAGCCTAGGTTTAGTGTGGGGAGAGAGTGACAGAAAAATCAAACAAACATGCATACTACAGGATATGAATGGAAGGGAAGTTACATGGTTTGATGAGAGCACAAATTAGAAGTGTGATGAATTCTAGTTCATCAAGAGATTGGGGACAGAGTCCTTGGGAATTAATCATTAAAACAGATACCACTTTAAATGAGTTGAGGTAAATGAGTTTAATGAAAAATTTGGAGACATCAAGCATAGAAAACTTTTCAGATATTTGTTTCTTAAGAGGGAGAGATATAACGCAGGAGAAAAAGGATTAGAGAGGGTTTTTGTTTTTGTTTTGTTTTGTTACTTTTTATAGAATTGTCTTGAGCATTTTAAAATGCCAACAGGAAGTACCACACTAAGAAGGCAAGCTAAAATTAGAGAAAATTGATATGGCAAATGTCCAGAAAATGTGGGAGGAGATAGCCTCCCAAGAAGAGTGAAAAGGAGGAGGGATAGACTTTTGTTAATTAAGAAAAATATAAGGAAATACTGCATTTGGAGGTTGCTAACTTTAAAATTATGATAGCAAGAAATTGAGGGAGCTCATATCTGATTATTTTGATTTTCCTTTGCAGTAGGTAAGGACATCTGATAAGGATGAGTGAGAAGTTAAATAGGCTAAAACATTTGAGAAGAGAGAATTAGAAAGTCATTGCCATAAGAGAAAAACTAGACTGATGAGCAAAATTTAGTGGTAGTACTAGGAGTGTTTGCTGCTGATGGTCATGAAAATGCAATGTTAGCTGGTGCAAAGCTAAGTAACTTTTTTACCGCTTCTCTTACGTACTTTCATTTAGGCACAGTTGGTTTCATGGAGGGGTGTGGAAAATTGTACAGACACAAGACAGTTATTGTGTGTTTTTTTGTTGCTGTTATTGTTGTTGTTAATCTTCACCTGAGGGTATTTTTCCATTAATTTTTAGAGAGAATGGGAGGGAGGGGGAAAGACACAGAGAGAGAAACATTGACATGAGAGAGACACATCAATTGGTCATCTCTACCTGCTTCCCAGCCAGGACTAGAGATGGAGCCTGTAACCACAGCACATGCCTTTGCGACTGAAGCCAGGTCCCTTCAGTCAGTGGGGTGATGCTCTAGCCACTGAGCTAAAACAGTTAGAGCAAGAGAGTTTTTAAGTTACTAGCAAGAACTTACTAAAAAGTGAGCTTTGGACTCTAACATGATTTAAGCAACTACAATTTCAGCCCTGTATGAAACTGTAAGAAGACCGATAACAAATTGCTTTTATGGTCTCCAAAATTGTGATAGAAAATCTTTGTTGTTTTTGTTAGGCATAAGTATTTATTTTTTAAGTTTTATTGGTTAATCAAATTATATAGGTTTCAGCTGTATAATTCTATAATACATTATCTGTATGCTGTATTGTGTATTCTCCATCCAAAAGTCAAGTCTCATTCCATCATCATTTATCTCTCCTTTACCCAGTTCTACCTCACCCATCCCTTTCTCTCTTGTAATCACCACACTATAGACTGTGTCTATGAGGTTTCTTTTCCTATGCTTAATCTCTTCACCTTTTTTGATCAATTGATAGATGATTAGATAGATGATTCAAAAACTAAAGCAAAATTTCTACTTGGACCTTTACAAGGATATTGCCATGATGTTATAAATTCCAGTTATTTTAGTTTCAACCTCGTTATTATTCCCCCAGAATCAACATTTCTCTGCCCTCTGGCTCCTGCTTCTATGGAATAGTTTCTGATTTTGCCCTGTGCCAATCTAAAACCGTAGCTTACCCCCACCTTCTGTGTTGCAGAAGATATATGCTCTCATAGAGTTGATGTCAATATAGTCTTTATTGAGATTCCTTTAGAGATATGAGATAGGAGGTCCACTACACAGACTTTGTATGAAACAACTTTGAAATCTCATTGGTCATTTCTATCTTCTTCAAGAGAGCATATCACTCCATCAACTCTTTTCTCTTTCATCGTTTCTTCATGTAGATACAAGCTCTTCCTACTCACTTGTTCCTCTCTCTTAGGCTCAAGAGAAATCCCACCACCATTATCAAAAACTGACTTATTTAAAGTCTAGGCAGCCACAGGTCCACATGCAGACCTGTGAGTCTCAGCTTCTACTTACATGGAAGCAGTTATCAAAACTTCTTAACAAAGATTGGTCTCTCTCTCTCTCTCTCTCTCTCTCTCTCTCTCTCTCTCTGCAAGTTCTCATACCTATTTACCAAATAAATGGAATTGTATCTCAATAGAGCTTTTAAAAGTGTAGCCCTACCAATAACTTGATTTAATGCTTCTGATCTCCAGACCTGGACAGGTAGCTCAGTTAGTTTATGTGTTGTCCCAAGGTTATGGGTTCAATCCCCAGTCAGGCACATATAAGAATTAACCAAAGAATACATAAATGAGTAGAACAAGAAACTAACGTTTCTATCTTTCTTAAAAAAAAAAAGACTTTCAGTCTCCAGAACTGTGAGATAATATATTTCTGTTCTTTTAAGCCACCAAGTTTGTGATCATTTATTGCAGAAGCCTTGAGAAACTAATTCATGTGTGGAAGAACATTTAATGTAATATTTTGGCTCTTCTCAACTGCCTCCTCATTTTCTCACCTCTGAGGGGAGAGCGTGAAGTGTGGATGTATATTTTAGAGTAGTGTCTGGCCATATATGGCATCCCCTCTTCCTCTTCCCTTTTTCTTTGGGAGCCAGCTGCCACCAGAAACCCGATCTTTTTGTCTCTTCTTCCATGGTCTATAAAGCACAGATGTGTGTGGGGGGCACATTATTTTTCCAGCCCAGTCTATGAAAGGGCATATAAGTATGTTTAATTACTGGCAGTAGAAAGCCAATTTTTGCCTCACAAACACACCTACACCACAATCTATTTCAGCATTATCAGTAATAAAGGTGACATATTGTCCCTGCATTGTTTGTTCACCTTAGACGTTATATTTTAGTTAATTCTAAAAATCTTTCAGAATTTACTCTGCCTGTTTAGCCCAATCTTTCTATAAGCCCTTCATTAGATCTACCCACCAGTTATGATTGAGAAGGTACATATTTGTGCTAACACAAGAATATTTTATAGACTCATATTTAACAGCAGTAATGGAAACATAAAGACAACAAAGCCATATATTAAAAATTTGGACTGAATAATTGTTTTCAACCTAGAATCCAAAAATCCAGCCTAAATATCCACCAAGAGTGAGAATAGAAGTCATCTTTCTAGCAGAGGAATGAAGTAGTTTAGGAGTTTATTCCTGGGTGAGTGACTATTTTATCAGATAGAATTGATTCCAAGAAATATTGCTTTAGAGGTTTTTAACAGAATTATGGGAAGGTGTGAAGATATTTGGCAAGAGTTATAAGAAAATTAAAAATGATCAGCTCCAGGAAATCATTGGTAAAATTGGTTTATCCATAAAAACATAGTATAACTAAAACACTGAATATTGACTTAATTAATTAGGATGTAATTCTATTGAGTGGATGAAGAAGAGAAGTGAAAATTATAAGAATGAAAAATATTTTAACTTTTTACATTATACTGTGCTAATCAATATATATATATATAATAATTCAAGAGATGAGTGAGTGTGTGTGTGTGTGTGTGTGTGTGTGCATGTAGTCACAATTGCAAAAGTATATAAGGCAGTTCAAAGAAATAACTGAAAGGAGCATTTCTAAGGCATAGAAGGGGAATAATGGGGACAGCTATATCTATAATGCTTGTTTTTTATTTAACTTTTTAAACCATCTGCATGTATTACTTTAAGAATAAAAGTTTATTTGAAATAAATAAAGAGTCCATGAAATTCATCTTATAAACTTAATTTATTAAATATTCATGAAATAAATCCACTGATTATATAGTGAAAACAAAATAAATCTAACCCTACAATTACACATTGGTATGCATTTCTGTACAATTTGGTGATGAGAAACAAATAGGCATGAAATAAAAATTGGAGCTTTGGGCTACATGTAATGAAAATATAAGAAAAAACAATATTAAACTAAAATACCAGGCAACTATAAAGTGAAAGATGAAAGATTGGGAAAAGACAGTGATGAACTTTATATTGTAAAAAGAACATGATGAGCATTTATTAAGATGTGTATTTTAAGGGCCTTCTGTATGTGAGGCAATGTTATTGTTGCTTAGGATAACCCCCCAAAAAAATCCCTACTCTAATAGACATTACCTACACAAATGTTTTTCCAAGCACACATGAAATGTATTAGTCAGGTACCATAACAAACAGGATATTTAAGTAAAATTGATTTTAAGAGAGACAAAGAAATCATCATGTTAAAAAATTGAAAAAGTTCACCCCAAATCTAGCTGCTAACTCACAGCTGCACCTAGAACCAATAGGGATCTGCCTGACATAGAAAAAAAAGCCCTTAGACCATCAGAGAGTAAGCTGTCCCATGGGAGTGGCATTTAGCCCATAAATGTTTAAAATTATGATTAAAAAACTCAATCCCTTACCATAGCATGGGACACTTCTGCAGTATTGTTCATGCTCCCAGTCTTCCTGATGGGGGTTGAGTGAACTAAATTTCAATTTGACTACCATTTTGCTCATTTTCTTCTCTCACTTTGACTTCCTTAAAGTTTTCACCTCAAAGCACTCTCTTGCACAAACCCTCCCTTCCAGCCTGAAGCAGGTATATGTCTCCTATGCCCTCAAATCCCTTATGGGTAATGTTCTTTGGGGCCTATGTGATGCCAGCATATAATTTTCTCCTCTTAATTGAGAGTTCCTTATGACAGGAAACAATATCTTAGCCATCTTTATATTCTCAACATTGAGCAGAAATGGTCCTTGGCAGATGTTGAATGTATAAATGAAAGGACATATCCTATATAATAAAAGAGTAATATCTAAATTGACCATATCTCCACTATACCCACAAGCCACACCCACCAGCCAATCAGGAGCAAGTATGCAAATTAATCCACCAAAGATGGCTGCAGCCATGGAAAGAGCAGGAGGATTGGGTTTCCCTAACAATGGAGGAAGCCAAGTTTCTACAGCCCTGGCCTCCACTTCAGGCTACCATGTTTCAATTATAGAAGATACATAGATCCCAATAAAAATGGCTGCAGCCATGGAGCAAGCAGAAGGCTTGGCCACAGAGTGAGCAGGAGGTTAGGCTCCACTCAAGGCTACAAAGTTTCAATTATAGAAGATAAATAAATCCCAGATACCAGGGCCTCTACTTGGGTTGCGAGGGGCATGGCCAGCCTGCAAACCACCACAGGCCCCTTACCCAGGCCACCCCATGCCCCAAGAGAACCCCCATCCTGATCTGAAACACCTTTCAGGGAAAACCAGCTGTCTCCCCACCCCCCATGCACCAGGCTTCTATTATATCTAATCCTCTTATCTAATAAAAGAAATCAGGCAAATTGACCGTCACTGCAACACCCAAGATGGCTGCCCCCATGTAGTCAAAGATGACTGATCCCATGTGGACACAAGATGGCTGCCACAGAAGGCCAGCAAGGGAGGGCAGTTAGGAGGGACCAGGCCTACAGGGAGGGCAGTTGGGGCAATCAAGCCTGCAGGGGAGGGAAGTTAGGGGTGGCCAGGCTTGCAGGGGAGTGCAGTTAGGCATCAATCCAGCTGGCAGAGGAGTGGTTAGGGGAAATTAAGTTGGCAGGCAGAAGCAGTTATGGGCAATTAGGAAGGCAGGCAGGGGAGTAGTTGGGACCCAGCAGTCTTGGGTTGTGAGAGGGATGTCCGACTCCTCGTTTAGGCCTGAATCTACCTAAAGTGGGCCTAAATGTGCAGTTGGATATCCCTCGAGGGGTCCCAGATTGGAGAGGGTAAAGGCTGGACTGAGGGACACACAGTCTCATGCACCAGGCCTCTAGTGAATGAATAAAAGAATTGAGTCAACCATTTTTCAGGAAATTGAAAATGTAATTCTAAATCATTATGAGATTTAGAATGAGAACTTCCAAGTGAGTTGCTGTTACCTTTTTCCTAGCATGAAGATCTCAGCTCTTTATGAAAAATAACCTTTCCGCCCCCAGATTGGCAACTTATTCTCATAAAATGCACACACTGGTGCAGGGTTATTAGCCTTCTCATTGTGTTCATGCTGGCAAGTGAGGTTAGGAGGGGCAAGCACTATGTTAATGTATGGGAGGCAGCACTAAATTGTAAAGTAATAACCACACATTACTGAGACTCTGGGATTTGGAAATTAATGGTGGTATTGGTGGGGGTGTTAAACATGGATTGCATCCATTAGTGCAGTGTAGGCTGTTAATCTCCATTTTCTACCCTTCTTCCAAGAATGCCTCTAATTCAGGGGCATGGTAATTAGATTCCACTGAAAATGCGGAGAATAAAAGGGGATTGCAGAAATCAGAGCAGCATCCTTTGCATATGACTGTTTATATTCTTTTTCTATGGGTAGTCTTTTTTCACTATCATTTACAATTTCTTTTCCATAAAAACAGATTGTGTTGCATTTGGGGCTCTTGATTTAAGTCCATGAACTGGTGAGATAATCTATTACTCTTGACATGTGAGACCAATAATCAAATTACTGCATATAATCCCAACATCGGATCAAAGATGTACTTTGTTGTTCACAATTTGAAATGTGTAAGGGGTTTCTGCAGAAATCAGTGGAAGCCCAGAAGATGAGCATGTAATAGCTGCAATGTCTCTAGAACAGATTTTAAAGTCTCTCTTGTATACTGTGGAGCCAGGGTCTCACCTGGGAGCTGGGAAAATGGAGCCCTCCATGCTAAGCCCACACTCAGCACCATTTTTTGTCCCACCTTTATGGTTCACTTCCTGTGTCTTAAAATGTATTAACATGTCTATCCCACCCAATAATTTGTTAGCTCCTTGAAAGGTGGAAGCCAAGCCTCTTCCACATGTACGCACGTTTTTGAAAACTTGATTTATTAGCTGCATAAGAGAGTCATCGTGTTCTAATTAAAAGTGTACAATGGGCACACAAGTGCTAGGTTACCATACATTTGCACCTATTTGGATCTTGAAACATGAAGTTCAAGATAGCAAGTATGCATTTCTTTGTTTTGAGCGTCCTATTACTTTCCTATTGTACATAGCAAATTGCCATCAACTGAATGAAACACACACACACACACACACACACACACACACACACACACACACCTATTATCTCACAGTTTCCATGGCTCAGGAATCAGGCACAGTATTACTCTCCCTGCATATTTATTCCATGAAGGCATTGTCTTAGCAGCAACTAACCCAGTTTTCTGTACCACCTATCACTAACCTGAGTGCCTAGAAACATTAGACCCAGGAATTTCTTTAGACTGATGTTTCATAGTCAGAAATGGAAGACAAATTTAAATTCAATTTAAAAATAGCTAAAATAACAATAATTACAATTTTTCATCAATGACTCTCTACCACATTCTATGTTAAGCATTTTGCATAAATTATATCTTTTTTTAAGTTGAGCAAACCAAGCAAGAAGGAGGTTTGATTATCTGGGTAGTGCACACATCTAGATATTAGAATTTGGATTCAAGTCCCAGGCTTTCTTAAATCAAATATTTACTCTAGTGCCAATCTTAATATTTTAATTATTTTCCATCTTTGTGAATACCAAGATACCTATTCCATCCTATTATACAGGTACTTCTCAGACTTTTGGTAATGTAATCAGATAAATAGATAGTTAACTTAATGAAGCTGTATGCTTTGATTTATATCCACCAGATTTTTCACTCATAAACCATGTTAGTTATTTGTCAAATTATAAATATTGAAGCTTCTAATTATTCTATTTATGCATAATTATAAAGTACTCAGAACTTGAAATTAGCTTTTAATATGATATGACCACTGAAAATGTATAGTATCTGCCTTTCCTTTAGTATGTATAGCGTAATGAAGATTATTATGATACATATGACATACATACACTCACCATCACTAGTATGTATAAGTTCTACTCTGTCTGATATAGTGCTGTCTTTAGATAAATTGTCTCATTTAAGCATCATACAATTTTTGAAATACATATTAATGATGCTCATTTTACTGATGAAGAAACTGAGACTCAGAAAGGATAAAGAACTAGCTGAAAGTCCCATCACTATATATTAGAACTGTAGTTTGAACTTTTTATACTTCTTTCATATTACGTAATTCTCCTAAGTAGCATATGTTAGTGATTTGAATGGCACGAATCATGTCTTACACTTCTTCAGTATTTTTCCCATTGTTTAGCATAGTGATCTGTAAATCTTAGATGACCACAAAATATTTGTTTAAAATCTTAGAGGCTGACATTTCATAGAAATTAATCTTGAAAAGAAAGAAAACTAGAAAATACAACAGAAAATTTATATCATTTATTTTCATAATGTGTGTCTTGAAAAAAAAGTTGTAGAATTCATCTCGGCAGTATAATAAGTATTATATTGCCAATACCAACTATTGGTGTTGTCTTTGAGTAATGTTAACAAAAACCTTGCTTTTGGAAAACTTTTTAAATTTTTTGACATAGTGTCACAATTTAAGTCCATGAATGGTTTTCATTAATAAACTTATAAATAGACATCCTCTACAATACTATGCCAATGAGCAGGAAGGAATGATCATCTTAAACTGAAAAACTTTAACATAAATATACCAGTTTAGAAAAACTCAGCCAGCAGCAGAATATAGTTCACCTGGTTGATGTAATGTTTTGTATAGAATGGATCCGAAAGTCCTGCTTAGCTACATGGCTTATGTGGGTGCAGTGAGCTTTTTTGAGCAGGCCATTTCAATTATGCAAGTGTATAAACTACTTTAGAATTACATTGTAAACAGCATTTTCCATCTTGTATTGCAATTATACATTGAATGAAGAATCAAATCAGAATATAGAAATCCCAAAGCCTGCTGGCAGGAATAAAAAAAAGACCTGATTCTCTAAACAAGGGTGCAATTTCCCAGCAGCTGGCTAGGCTGCCCCAGCAGTTAAGGTCTTTCTATACAGGCAAGTTCCACAGACTTAATGGGCAGCAACCCATTCATGGGAAAACCCTGGCCCGATATGTTCATTAGATTTGTCCTTTTTCTTACTTTCAAAATTAATGAATTACAGGGTATGATTATATTTAATTCATTATAATAATTAATGATAACTAATTATCACTTAATTAGAAAAGAGCGTGGGAGGCAGCAGTGATGATACAGCCAAAACCTTGGATATAGGAACCAATTAATCTGTCAGAGGTCTGTCACATAAAAGAACTCAGGCAAATGATTTAACATCAGTGGGCTTTGCCTCATCCTCTATAAAATGAGGAAAATGTTATCACGTATGTCTTAGGATTATTGTAAGTAAAAAGATATAATACATGGATAAAAATTTATTTCAGTGATTGGAAGCATAATCCTCAACAAATAGTACTTGCTCTTAGAGTTGACTTCCAGAATGTGCGAGGGAGCTTCTGGGAGAAATGACAGTAACTGGTGAGAATGTTTGTTTGTTTGTTTGTTTGTTTTTAAGAAGACAAAATATCTGGAAATATTCCATAAGTCATAGAGAACATAAAAAAAAAAACCCACATTAATTCAAGTACATCTACCAAATCAGGGTAAAAATAGTAAGAGACCATGTTATGTGAACCACTAGCAACTTGCCCCGCCCTGGTTTAGTAGGGAAACACCCCTCTGAACTGGTTGAGCCAAGAACACTAAGCTCTCTCTCACCCCAGATCACAGTCATTGGATGTGGTTTTTCCTTTGGAAAGGGAGGCCTAAATAGGAGGTTCAATAAATTCCAGGCACCTACACAGCCAAGAAGTCAGACTCCTGTCCTTCCTCAGCCTCTGGCGCAGGGGAGACTCCGCTCCAGGCACAGCAGCACAGGATTAGGCCTGCACTGGCCTCTCTAAGGATGTTGTTCAAAGTACAAAAGGCAACCATGCTTAAGAAAGAAAAGAAAGGTACAAGGACAAGGTTTCAAAAAGTAGAGAATATCAATGAAGAGATAGAATTATTTTAAAAAAAAAGAACCAATGAAAATTTTGGAGTTGATATTACAATAATATTTTTTTAATTCTGAGAGGAGCTCCATAGTAGATTTGAGGTGGCACAGGGAAGAATGGCATATCCATCCAACAACAGCAAGATGCGCATTCTTCACAAGTGAACAAGGAATGCTTTCAGGGGTAAGCCATATGTTTAGCCTTCAAACAAATCCAAATTATGCATCTATACAGTACTTGAAAGTTTGGTAGAGATCATGAAATCTGAAGAACAGAAAAATAATAAAGTAAAATAATCACAATAATAAATATAGGATACCTTTAAGCATTGAACAACATACACATAATGGAAGTAGCATCAAAAGAGGAAAGAAGAAAAAGGAGTAGAAAGAATATTTTATGAAATAATGGCTGAATACTTCCTAAGTTTAATGAAAAAATAAAAAATATATTAACCAATTTCATGTAGCATATACCCAAAGAGATTACCACCCAGAGATATTACAGTAAAAAAAAAAATGTTAAAAATCAAAGAAAAAAAAATCTTGAAAGCAGCAATAAAAAATGCTTTATCACATTTAATGAAACCCCAGTCAGAAAAATTTCTGACTTTTAATCAGAAGTAATATTGGCCAGAATACAGTGGAATGACATATTTAAAGTTCTGAGAGGGCAAAACAACTCTGTGACCAATTATCTTAAACCTACCAAGACTACCCTTCAAAAATAAAGACACTATGAAGGCATTCCAGATGAACAAAAACTGAGAATTCTTTTTTTTTTTTGCAGGCCAACCTTAGAGAAACAGGAAGGAAGACCTCCAGAAAGAAAGTAACCTCAAACATTCATTTGCATCCAAATAGCATCGATAAAGGAAATTCTGTAGTAATTATACAAGACAGTATAATTGCAATTTCTCCTCCTTCTTCTCTTAAATTATTTAAAAAGCAATTGCCAAAAACTATGTACATGTCATAGTACTGTTGGGCCTATAACATTTACATGCACTATATTTGACAATAAAACAGAAAGGGAGAGATGAGAACAAGCTGGAGTGCGGAAATGGCACCAAATGGTAACATGAATCCACAGCAACAATGAAGAGAGTGAGATGGTAAACGAGAAGATCAATATGACAACTTGTAGCCCAAACCAGATTGGCTCAGTGCAGAGAGCGTCAGCCTGTGGGCTGAAAGGTCCCGGGTTCCATTCTGGTCAAGGGCACATGTCTTGATTGCCAGCACAACCCCAGTTGGGGGGCGTGCAGGAGGCAGCTGATCAATGTCTCGCTCTCATCAATGTTTCTAACTCTCTATCATCTTACTTCTTTTCTCTGTAAAAAATCAATAAAATATATATTTAAAATAAATATGACAACTTGTAAATATATACAAGTTTCTCAGCTTCTTTAAAGATATATTTATATATAAAGTACAATTATAACATTTATATTTGGCTTAGTATCATAAATAGATATGGTGTGATAATAATGGTCATTACCACAAGGGAGAAGAGAGATTAGAGATATACAGTAGTTGCATTCCTATAGCTCACTTAAAGTACATTATTTCGATTTGATGTTTATATGATAGGCCATTAAGCAATCACTGAGGAAAGAAGTCTTTAAAAAGTTTTTTCTCTCAGAATAATATTTTGAAGATTCACAAATACTGTTTTATATTTTAGGAGTCTATGTTTTTTAATGCTTAGTGGTATTTCATTGTATAAATGTTCCATAATGTGCTTACTTAGTCTCTTGTTTACTTAGAATAACATTTCTTATTCATTTCATTTTTATTAACTAACATTCTACTGATTGATTGAGAACCATGCCAATTTGTCTTTCTGTGAACTGATCAAAAGTGGTGGTTAAAAAAAATAAAATAAATAAATAAATAAATAAATAGCCGAAACTGGTTTGACTCAGTGGATAGAGCGTCGGCCTAAGGTCCCAGGGTTCGATTCCCGTCAAGGGCATGTATCCTGGTTGCGGGCACACCCCCAGTAGGGGGCGTGCAGGAGGCGGCTGATCAATGTCTCTCACAGATGTTTCTAACTCTCTATTCCTCTCCTTCCCTCTCTGTAAAGAATCAATAAAATATATTTTTTTAAAAATTGAAAAAGTGGTGGTTAATAATGTGCTCCAGGCAATAAACTCTTTACAACTAAATTTACCAATATATTTTCTGTTTTTTTAATTAATTTTTATACATGTCTCCCCATGCCCCGCCCCTCCCTCCCAGGCATACCCCAACCCCCCCAGTGTCTGTGTTCATTGGTTATGTTTATATACATGCATATAAGTCCTTTGATTGATCTCTTATCTATCTCACCTAACTTTAATCTTCCTGCTGTAATTTCACAGTCTGTTTGAAGCTTTACTGCCTCTGTATCTATCCTTTTGTACATCAGTTTATAATGTTCTTTATTATCCACCAATGAGTGAGATCATGTGATGCTTCTCACTCATTGACTGGCTTATTTCACTAAGCATAAGGCTCTCCAGTTCCATCCAGGTTGCTGCAAATGGTGAGAATTCCTTCTTTTTAATGACAGCATAGAATTCCATTGTGTAGATGTACCACAGTTTTCTGATCCACTCATCTGCTGACGGGCACCTAGGCTGTTTCCAAATTGTAGCTATTGTAAATTGTGCTGCTATGAACATAGGGGTGCATAAATCCTTTTGATTGGTGTTTGTGATTTCTTAGGATAAATTCCTAAGAGTGGGATTGCTGGGTCAAAAGGGAGATCCATTTTAGTTTTTTGAGGAAACTCCATACTGTTCTCCACAGTGGCTGCACCAGTCTGCATTCCCACCAACAGTGCACAAGGGTTCCTTTTTCTCAGCATCCTCGCCAACACTTGTCGTTTGTTGATTTGTTGATGATTGCCATTCTGACCGGTGTAAGATGGTATCGCATTGTCGTTTTGATTTGCATCTCTCGGATGATTAATGATTTTGAACATGTTTTCATGTGTCTCTTGGCCTTCCTTCTGTCATCTTTCGAAAAGGTTCTATTTAGGTCCGTTGCCCATTTTTTTATT
>PVJN01052787.1:0-13963 GCA_004026805.1 Lasiurus borealis | reverse complement strand
TTAAGATTTGCAGCAACCTGGATGGAACTGCAGAGCATTAAGCTAAGTGAAATGAGCCAGTCAATGAAAGAAAAATACCACATGATCTCACTCATTTATGGATAATAAAGAACATTATAAACTGATGAACAATAAGATAGATACAGAGGCAGTAAAGCATCAAACAGACTGTCAAATTACAGCGGGAAGGTTAGGGAGAGGTGGGGTAGATAGATCAACCGAAGGACTTGTACGCATGCATATAAGCATAACCAATTGACCACAAGACACTGGGGGTTAGGGTATGCATGGGAGGTGGGGGTGGGGGGGACAATGGGAAGATATGTATACATGTAATACATTAATAAAATAATTTAAAATATATATATTTAAAAAACCACTGACCATAATAGCAGAAGAAACAGAACAACTGCTGGACTAGTCACTATGACATGCACTGACTACTTCCTGGTCCTTCTCTGGCCTGCAAGCTCGAATCATCAATGGCAAAAGGGACCCAGAGTAGATGGCGGGGGGATGCAGGTCATGCCAGGCCAAAACTCCCGTCCCACCAGTCACTCCACACACTGAGGGCAACATGCTGCAGTGGTAGAGCTGATGATCAGGCAGGAATGGGTGACCTCTCAGTCCCTTCCCCCAGCCATCAGGCTCCCATCATTGGATGGCGAACAGGGAACCAGAGTGGGTAGTGGCAGGAGGCGAGGTTGGCTGACAGCAGCCAGGGAAGATGGGGCTGATCACAGGTTAGGCCTAGGGACTGTACGTGTGCACAATTTTGTATGTCGAGCCTCTCGTTTTATTATGATTGACTTAAAGCTTGAACATTTTGTTTCTTTCATGCATAAAGCAATATATTCTCATAATTGAGTTAAATACATGCAGGTAAAAATCAGAGCTTTTCATCAAGTTGCATGCTGGTTATTAACAGACCAATTTAATTGTTATTTGCCAAAAGCAAAGAAAGATGTAGTCTTAGTTAACTTAAGCAGGCTTACATTGAACCACATTTCTTTCATATGCAATTGCTGTTCCGATCTGAAAGCAGAAGTTTCTTTCTAAAGGTGTATTTGTATGACTAGAGAACCTAATCCTGACCTATGTCAATGCCATCACCTGTGGGGTCCTGACATGAATGGAGAATGCAGTTCTGGCCTTGGCCCAGATAGAGAACTCAGCTTCAGTGCAAAAACCTGTGGCTCCCTATGATGAGCAAATGGGTAGCATAAATGCTAACATAAAGCTAGCAAGCTCTGCCATGAACTCCACCTCCAAGAAAATGGGACTTCAATAGAAAGATAGGATCCTGCTGAGGTGCCTATAAACCTTACAGGGATCACCGACTGTTTTTTGAGAAGCCTGAGGTCAAGCTAACATTTTTTCTGTATTCTTTCTACTCCTATTTTCACATTGAAGGCCCACCTAGAAAAAAGGCGAGATGACTTTTATAAGGAGAATATGAAAGCATCATCAGATCGCTGCTCAGCTTTACTTCAGGATATCTTCCATTCCTTAGAAGAAGATGTAAAGCAGGGCATTTATTCTAAACCAGGAGGATATCATCTCTTAATGCAGACTATGCACGATCCAAAGAATAAGTATCTTCAGGAACCCAGGAAGGGAATACAGGTAACCAGCATTTATCTGTCTCTCTGTTGTTCCCCTCAACCCCAAATTTCCCTTTCTCCCGGTCTCTCTACGATGGCTTCATTCCTCACCCCATATGGGACCACAGCACCATCAGTTCCAAAAGTAGATCCCTCACTCAGAGAACAGAGACCCATAATCTATATTTATATCAATCTATATTTATAGCAAAGGATTTTGCATCCTAGAGTGCGAGGCGTGGCCAACCTGGAGCATATGCCAATCCTGTGACAGGGGCACCTTGACCAGCACACAGACCCGAGCTAAGCGAAGCAATTCCTACAGGAAAACATGTTGGGGAAATAGGAATAAGTGCTTCCAGCAACTTCCTATCACTAATGCCGTTTTCTCTGGGTCCCAGAGTGAAGAAGTCCTTCAGACATTCCTGAGGTCCAAGGAGTCTGTGATTGATGCAATCCTGCAGACTGACCAGAATCTCACAGAAAAGGAAAAGGAGATCGAAGGTGAGGAGCAAGTCAAGAGGCTAGACAGCCCCTACAGCTTTTATAAGTTTACATAAGTTGGCTTGGAGAACCTGGGGTCCTTAAACAAGAGCCAGATGAGCAAAGATGCCTATTACTAGCCAAAGTCAGTGTCAGTGGGGCAAATGCAATCAGCAGCAACAATGACAGGTGAGTTCACAAAGAAGAAAAAGCAAGGTGGTCAAACACATGAATTTGTCTTCTTCCTTTCCTCCTGGCAGTGCAACGTGTGAAAGCTGAATCTGCAGAAGCTGCAGCAAAGATGCTGGAGGAAATGCAAAAGAAGAATCAGCAGATGATGGAGGAGAAAGAAAAGAGTTGTCATGAACAATGGAAACAACTGACTGAGAAGATGAAGCAGGAGAGGGCCCAATTAATGGCAGAGCAAGAAAAGGCTTTGACTCTTAAACTTCAGGTATTTATGGAATCACCTTGAGGTTTCCCTTTTTCTGTTTTCTGTCCACTCTCTCTGACATGTTTGTGTGTCTGTTAGAACCTGAAATCCAGAAGGACCTTGCTTGCCCACTTACATCTTTCAGTCCCTGTCTTCGTGCCTGACTTGGAGCCTGCCTATGTCTGGTTATTTTTTTTTTATATTATTTTCCTTTATCTCACATCCAGTCCTTCATTATTACATTCTTCAATCAATGGTAACTATTATCTTCCAGGCACTGTAAATATGTCTTATCTGCATCTCTTCCTGAATATTATATGAAACAAAAATAGTTGTGCACCTATACCTTAGAAGAGTGGTTCTCAACCTTTCTAATGCCGTGACCCTTTAATACAGTTCCTTGTGTTGTGGTGACCTCCAACCATAACATTATTTTCGTTTCTACTTCATACTGTAATTTTACTACTGTTAATGAATCATAATGTAAACATCTGTGTTTTCCGATGTTCTTAGGTGACCCTGCTAGGAGTTCTCAACCTGTGGGTCATGACCCACAGGTTGGGAACAGCTGCTGTAGAGCCTACAAACCATCAGAAAACACAGATATTTACATTACAATTCATTAACAGTGTGTGCATATATAAAAAAGTCTATAAGATTTAAAAAGAAACATTTGATTAAGATTGTCCACATATGTTGTATAGAAGTAATGGGATATATAATTTAATTTTATCAATATATTAGAATGTATAAGCCAAAATCTCTCTTAGCTAAAGGAAGTTTTAAAAAAGCAACCATGGAGTTAGGATGTCCAAGAGAAAGTATAATAAATATTTGTGGTAGAAAAAATTTCAAGAAGAAATGAAATACTAAGAATGTGGAAACTAGCTAGAAGCTGAGATTTGCTTCCTGTTTTACTTTATTTACTCTTTATTTGTCCCTTTTTTAGGAACAAGCCAAGTTATTAAAGGAAGGATTCCAAAATGAGAGCAATCAACTTCAGAGAGAAATAGAGAATCTCAATAATAACATGAAAAAAAGAAAGAAGAAATGTATCATAAGCTAAAAACATAAGGAAAAGAGCTTCCCTGATCACTCTACACAAGGCATAACTCAAGCAGTTTTCGAATTTGGAAAAATGTCACAACTTGAGAAAAAAATGACTTTCTTTAAGCTTTTTAAGATTTCTAAAACAAATCTACAAAAAACCCTTTACCTAACATACTTAATGATAAAAAACGAAATGCTTTACCCTTAACTTGGGAATAAAGCAAGAATGTGCAGTCATTATACATTAAACAGAATAATAAAAGACTTACTACAATATGGCAAAAGGAAGGAAGGAAGGAAGGAAGGAAGGAAGGAAGGAAGGAAGGAAGGAAGCAAGGAAGGAAGGAAGGAAGGAAGGAAGAGAGAGGAGAGAGAGAGAAAGAAAAAAGGAAGAAAGAAAGAAATGAACTGCCTTTATTATCACACACTATTATTATCCACATAGATAAATCCCAGCAAATCTCAAAAAAAAGCAAAAAACTGCCACAATAAAACCTCTGGAAACAAATACATGAGTTTAACAAGGTTGAAGATTCAAGGTCAATACACCAAAATCCACTTTCAACTGTATCATTCTATCAAATAAAAGGGTAATATGCAAATTGATGATACCTCCACTACACCCACATGCCATGCCCTCCAGCCAATCAGAGTGAGTATGCAAATTAACTCAACCAAGCTGGCTATGGCCACAGAGAGAGCAGGAGGGAGGCTTGGGTTGCCCTGGTGATGGAGGAAGCCAAGTTTTCTACACACCCTGGCCAGTCCAGACCTCCACTTAAGGCAACAAAGTTTCAATGCCTGTGCAAGCAGAAGACTTGGCTCTACTGCAGGCTACAAAATTTCAATTGTAGAAGATAAATAAATCCCAGATACCAGGGCCTCTGCTTGGGTCGCCGGAAGGCCTGTCTGGCCTGCAAACCACCACAGGCCCCTCACCCAGGCCATCCTGTGCCCCAAGGGAACACCCACCCTGATCCAGGACACACTTCAGGGCAAATCAGCTGTCCCCCACCCATGCAGCAGGCCTCTATCCTATCTAATAAAAGGGTAATATGCAGATTGACAATCACTCCAACACACAAGATGACTGCCCACATGTGGTCAAAAGATCCTGCCCCCATGTGGACACAAGATGGCCACAGCAGAGGAGGGCAGTTGGCAGGGAGGGCAGTTGTGAGTGATCAACCCTGCAGAGGAGGGCTGTTAAGGGTGAGCAGACCCATAGGGTAGAGCAGTTAGGGCAAACAGGCTGGCAGGAGAGCAGTAAGGAATCAATCAGGCTGGTAGGGGAGTGGTTAAAGGATGATCAAACTGGCAGGCAGAAGTGGTTAGGGGCAATCAGGAAGGCAGGCAGGTGAGCAGTTGGGATCCAGGAGTGCTGGATTGTGAGAGGAATGTCCGACTGCCCGTTTAAGCCCGAACCAGATAGGATCAGGCTTAAACGTGCAGTCCGACATCCCTCAAGGGGACCAGATTGGAGAAGGAGCAGGCTGGGCTGAACGACACCCCCTGTCCCCTGTGCATGAATTTCATGCACCAGGCCTCTAGTACCTAATAATAGACAAACATGTAAATTGACCATATTGCCACTATGCCCACAGCCAATTAGAGTGAGTATGCAAATTAACCCAACAAAGATGGAGGTTAATTTGCATACATAGGCAGGAACTTTTTAAGCACCCAGGTCACTCCAACATAGGCACCCCATGGGTCCTGAGCAACCTGGGAAGGGCCTGAGCCAAGAGGCTCCTGGACAGGGATGGAGCCAGGGGATCAGAAAAATCTGGGGAGCCCCTGCCTAGGCCCTGAGGTTTTAGGCCTTGGCAGGGTTGGAGCTGGTAATCAGAGGGAACTGAGAAGACCTTTTCCAGGCCCAGAGGTTTTAGGCCTTGGCAGGGGCAGAGATTGGAAGTGATTGATGTGTGAACTACAGAGGAAACACCTTTTCTGACTGCTCACTGGCTAAGCTCCCTGTATGCCACTGGTAATATTCTTAGTAACTTGGGTATAAGAATCCAAAAAGGTGATCTAGGGCTTTTCTACCACACTCCTGGAGAAAAAAAAAATGAAGGCCTGCTGCTGGAGGGATAAGAAATGTCATATCCTGTCCTAGCCAGTTTGGCTCAGTGGATAATGCATAGGCTTGCCGACAGCAGGATCAAGGTTTGATTCTGATCAAAGGCAAGATCTAGGTTTGATTCTGATCAAAGGCATGTACCTAGGTTATAAGCTCCTCCCTGACTGGGGCCTAGGTCAGGGCTCATGCAGGAGGCAACCAATCAAAGTGTCGTTCTCACATAGATGTTTCTGTCTTTCCCTTTCTCTTCCACATTCTCTAAAAATCAATGGAAACATATCCTCAGGTGAGGAAAATAAATAAATAAATAGATAGATAGATAAATAAATAAATGTCATATTCTATGAAAGACACATCTTGAAAATGTGTAAAGAAAGTTATCATTTTTTCATGATGAAGGGACTAGTTGATGAAAACACCTTGGTAGCTGTAGTGATTGGCAGTGGCTACAGCAGCAGGGTGATAGGGCTGGTGCCTTTCCCTGAACAGCCTGATCATCTTAATAGGACATCCCCTGAGGTCTCCCAGTATGTGAGAGAGGGCAGGCTGGGCTCAGAAACCTCCTTCCCCCAGTACACATATTTCGTGCACTGGGCCCTTAGGTTTTGTTTTCAATATATTTTATTGATTTTTTTTTTACAGAGAGGAAGGGAGAGGGATAGAGAGTTAGAAACATCAGTGAGAGAGAAACATTGATCAGCTGCCTCCTTCACGCCCCCTACTGGTGGTGTGCTACATCCAAGGTACATGTCCTTGACCAGAATTGAACCCGGGACCTTTCAGGCCGCAGGCCAAGGTTCTATTCACTGGCCTCGGCTGGGCCCCAAGTTTAAATTTATATATATATATTTTTTTTTAATTGATTTTTCACACAAAGGAAGGGAGAGGGATAGAAAGTCAGAAACATCAATCAGCCGCCTCCTGCATGCCCCCTACTGAAGATGTGCCCGCAAGCAAGGTACATACCCCCGACCGGAATCGAACCCGGGACCTTTCAGTCCGCAGGCTGATGCTCTATCCACTGAGCCAAACCAGTCTCGGCTGGGCCCCACGTTTTTATATAAAAGCAATGGACGGATTGGAAACCAAAAATTAAAAAAGCAATACGATTTACAATAGCTGTTTTTTGAAAATGGAATACTTAGGTAGAAATAAAACTAAATACACACAAGATCTTCTGTGCTGAAGAGATCATGGGATTGATCATGATGTATGAATTTCCTTAGATTTCAACTTCCTTGTAGTTTTTGTGATGTTCCTTTTACTCATTGTAGAGAAGAAGGTTCAAGACCCTCATTTTCAGAGTTATCCCTGACAAAAGGATGTGCCCAGTATTTGGTAAGTTTCACTGAGCACCAAAAATATGTCAATTGTGGGGGGCAGGGATAGTATAGAGGGGGGTCAATGTGGAAAAAACAGGGACAGCTATAATACTTTCAACAATAAAGATAAACTAAATATATACATAGCCATTGTGTGTTAGGCTTTTATCCAAACAGAAAGAGGGAAAAAAAATATGGCTCAGAACTCAGTGCCACATAATATGACTATTTCACACATACACACATAACAGACAGGATTTCATAGAACACAAGATAGGAAATCTTACTCAGAGTTTTTTCCCCCAAAACTATGTTCAAAACAGAGTCCCTAGGGAGTTGGATGAGGCTTCATGAAAAGCAGCCATTTCGCAGGCTACAGGGCTCATTCATTCAAAAAACATTGGTTGAGTACCTATCACATTCTGCCAAGGAGTGGGAAAATAATTGTAGTCCCTCCCTAAAGGATCTCATAGTCTAGTTAGTGGTGAAGACAGAGATTAAATATTACAGAAACTATATACCCAAGAAATTGAGTGGAGAGGATTTCTGATTTAGGAAGGAGTTGATCTAATCCCTCTACCCCAAGATATCTCAGATGGCTCCTTAGTATGTCTTAACCATATTTCCCTTGTCAGTCAATTAGTGGAAAAAAGAAATCAAATTTGGAAGGGAGAGATAGAAAGAGAGACAGCACCAATCATCTGGCCCAAAAAAAAACTATTTAATTAACAGTGTGTCATGCTCACAGTGTCTCTCATGGAGTTGATTGGTAAAGAAATGAAAAATGAAGAGACCAATGGGTTCTATGTAGTAAGCAGATTAATTATTATTACTCTTCACAGTACAGTATTTTATCACTACCTTTTATCACCAGTTTTTCCATGTTTATTGTTTGTCTCCTCCCCCCTCCACCCACCCAGAAAACAAGTGGGCAGGAACATTACCTATTTTGTTTATCATGGACTCAGCCATGTATAAAGGCTCCTGGCACCTACAATAAAATTTTTAAACACACAAGTGAACAACTTAATGAATAGTTTATCACCCCATCATTCCTCATGCTTTTCCCTAAAAGTTTAACATTTGATTGTTTGATATCATATTGAATATGACAGGAATTTGATAGTTTTCTAAATACTTGTACTATTTAGAGTACAGTCTTCTCCCTCTCCCTCTACCTCTCGCTCTGTGTCCATAAAAAATTTCATCATCATTTCTTCTTCATAGACCTAGAGAACCTAGTGTTGATTTACGTTCCTGCAATTGCTCTGGGGATCTAGCTGACAGAAAGCAGGTAGTACTGACCACTGAGTACACTTCACCCTAGGACAAATTGAAGGAGCAAAGAGCAGTCCCCATTGAAACCCTTGAGGAGCTGAGAGTTTGCATAAAGCCTGTAAGAGAAAGGTCTCTAAAAGCTTTAGAGCTCCATCCTGCATGTGAACCAGGATTCCAGAGGCAAAGCCACACTGAGAAAGAAAACATATCCTTCCTGAGAAGGGCAATTCCTACCAGATTCTAACAGGGATTCTCACTTGTACAGTGACATATTCAAACACTCTTAACCAGAAGCCACACCTGAGTCCATGCCTTTTTAAAAATTGTTCAGAGAGCCCTATCCAGTTAGGCTCTCTCAGGGGACAGATAGAGCATCGGCCTGAGGACTCAAGGGTCTGAGGTCCGATTTCGGTCAAGGGCACGTACCTTGGTTGTGTGCAGGAGACAACTGATGGATGTTTCTCTCTCATCGATGTTTCTAACTCTCTAATCTTCTCCCATCCTCTCTGTAAAAATTAATAAAATATATTTTTAAAAAATAAAAATAAAAATTATTCAGAAACTGCAAAAAATTTCTCACTGACTCAAGTAACCACTGCTATTATTAAATTGCTATAAATCCAGCCAAATGCACTTGTGGATAGACAGACAAGAAGGCAGGCAGATAGATACATAGATCCATAGTTAACCTGGGTAGTCTTTCTGCGAGTAAATGTACAATGTCCATTATGATATTTGGAATACATCATGTTTGTAAAGCTATTATTACCAGGCTGAAAGCATCAATTTTCTTTCATAGTACATAACACACACAAAAAAAAACTTGCATTTAAAATAATGATATGAGGTTGAATATGCATACAACTCTTTTTTGATAAATATAATTGTATATGTTTAATATGTGAAATATGATTTTATTTATTTTTTTAAATGTTCTCATTGATTTTTAAAGAGAGAAGAGAAAGGGATAGAGAGATAGAAACATCAGTGATAGAGATACATAGATCAGCTGTCTACTGGGGATGGAGCCCACAACCCAAACATGTGGCTTCACCTGGAATTAATCTGATGACTTCTTGTTTCATGGATTGTTTTTTGGGGAGTTGGTGGGGTGATAAAAATTTCTCCTTGATTATAGAGTTGGTTGCACAAATATATATAAACCATTAAATTGTACCTTTTGAATTTGTGAATTGTATGGCACATGATCTATATGCCAATAAACCTGTCTAGTTGAGTTTTTAAGTAGGTTATATAGCTTGCACTCAGGTAATGATGGGTGATTTAGTCGATCTTATAATCTTTTGAGGGCATTTTTCTTTCTAAGACTTTTTCTTGTAATCTGTCTCCAGTTCCTAACGCTATTCATTACTATGTACAGCAGTAAAGGTGACCAGGTGACTAGTCCATTATTCCAAACCAGGTTTCTGTCCTATCTTTGTGTACTCAACAACCCTTTAATATATTCTGCTGAACCAAGGTTATCTTCTAGGTATCATCACTATAGAAAATCTTCCCAAATTAACATACCCCTGCATGCACAGTGTAAGTCTCATCCATGAAGTCCATGGTGGATTCAATCAGAAACCATGGTGAACTGAGCAAAAGAAATGGGATTGGTGCTATATTTAAATTTTATCCACCTGTGAAAACCCTTGCTGTACTGTGTCTGTACTGTGTCTGTTGTAATAGAAACAGTGCACCTACTTAATCAGGTACATTACTTTTCCTCCAAAGCCAAGGAAGTAAGAGATGACTTACCCACACTAACAAAAGAAAAAATGCTAATTGACCATACCTCTGCTATGCCCACAGACAATCAGGAGTGATATGCAAATTAAACCAACAAAGATGGAAGGTAAGTTTGCATATGCAGGAGAGGCAGGCTGCACCTGATGCTACTCGTGGGGTTCATTCTACCATGGAAATTAGGCAGGCCAGGTAGGCGGCGCTTGATGCTGCCCAGGGGTTCCAGGTCACCATCAGTAATCAGGAAGGTCAGGTGGGCAGTACCTGCCACCAGCCCACAGGATCTAGGCCGCCATCGGGGACCTGGGTAGGCAGGATCTCTGGGATCACTGTCTGTCCCGGGCTGCCTGTGGACATCGGTGGAGCAGGCCGGGATTGAACATTTTAATGAAAATGGGATGCCTGTGCCCCAGCCCACCACACCCCATCCCTGGCAAGGAGAGGGCAGTGGGCAGATAGCAGGCACGAGGGCTTGGAAGGGACTGGGAGCAACCTTCAGGCTACCAGGAAGAGGTGCTGAACCATGATGACACAGAGAGTTGGCTGATGGAGGTGTGCAAAGGTGCATAAGAGGCGGCTCTCACTGGCGCTGAGCTTGAAAAGCACATGGACAGCCTGATGGACTAAATCGCCTTTCTGAAGAAGGTGCATGAAGAGGAGTTCGCTGAGCTGCAGGCACAGATCCAGTATGCTCAGATCTCCGTGGAGCTGGACATGTTCTCCAAGTCCAACTTCTCTGTTGTGCTCAAGGACATCCATGCCCAGTACGAGAAGCTGGTTGCCAAGAACATACAGAATGCAGAAGAATGGTACAAGAGCTGCTTCACCATGCTGACCAAGAGTGCTGCCAAGAACACCTACAGGGTGGTCACCACCAAAGACGAGATGTCTGAAAGCTGCCACCTGCTCAAGGCCAAGACCCTCGAGACAGAAGCAAGCTGGGGCATGAATGAAGCTCTGGAAAGCAGCTGCGAGAGCTGGAGGATAAGCAGAACTTTAATGTTAGAGCTATGCAGGATACAATCAACAAATTAGAAAATGAGTTGAGAACTACAGAGAGTGAAATGGCATGATATTTAAAAGAATACCAGGACCTCCTCAATGTGGCTTTGGACATTGACATTGCAGCTTATAGGAAACTCTTGGAAGATGAGGACCCAGCTCAGTTTCACCAGTTCTGGAAGCATAGCCAGCAGCTACTCCCAGAGTTCCCAGATCTTTGGTCAATCTGCCTAAGGTGGTTCACAGACTAGTTCCTACCTGATGTCCACTCCCTCCTTTCCTTCTTAATATACCAGCCACATCTAGGAGGAACAGATTGAGGTGGAGGAGCCCATTGAGGCTGCAAAAGCTGAGGAAGCTAAGGATGGAACACCCCCTCTGAAGGAGAAGCTGAATAGAGGGAGAAGGAGAAGGAAGTAGCTGATGAAGAGGAAGGAGAGGAAGAGAAAGAAGATACCAAGGAAGCATTTGAGGATGCAAAGGAAGAAGAAGAAGAAGGTGAAGGTGAAGGAGAAGATGCCTGAGAAGAAGCCCAAGATGCTGAGGATGAAAAGGAAGAAGAAAGCTGGGGAAAAGCAAGCAATCAAGAAAAAATTCAGCCTCCCTTTCCTTAATTATTTCAGGAATAATCCTCTTGAAACCAGGTCAATCCTGTCACCAAACAAGCAGTTGAGCTCCCGATACTATATGAATTAAGAAGTCAATATATATAACATTCTGACGTGACTCGGTTTGGACATTAAATGTTGTGCTATGATTTTTCTCCTTATGCAGAGTATCTATTTGCTTGCAGAGTGGCTTCCTGGTTTGCTGCCAATCTGTGTATGGTCCATGATTATGACAATGTGAATAATTCAGATGTTTATAATAAAAACACATGAATACATGAATTCACTAATGTTAATGTTAAACTTCATGGAAAAAATAGTCCTTTGGTGGTTAGAAATTAAAGATCTCAAATCATGTGCAATAAACAGTAAATAAAGTTACACTGAATGACAAAAAAAATCTATATTAGGGGCCAGAAACATTCAAAGAACTGGGGAACCATTCCCAAATCAGAAAGGGAAGTCACAGGGTGTATATTATTACTAGGAATACAGTATTTCCTAGTACTTACAACGTATACAATGTAATGTATTAGATGCCTTCCTATCGCATAAAGTATGTATTCTCATAGAGTAATACTAGTACATATGTTATAGTTATGGCAGTATGTCATATCCTATCTATATTAATAAAAGAGTAACATGCTAATTAGACCATGAGACCTTCCAGCAGTTTTTCTGGACAAAGCCATGTTGGTGGGGCTGAGGCAGAGGCAGTTATGGGTGATTAGGCCAGGAAGGGAAGGCAGCTGGGGGGGTAATAATCTGGCGAGGGAGGGGGGCAGTTGTAGGCAAACAGACTGGCAGAGGGGACCAGTTGGGGTGAGCAGGCCAGCAGTGGGGTGCAGTTGGGGGCAATCAGGCTAAAAGGAAAAGTGGTTAGGGGTAATCAAGCAAGCAGGCAGGTGAGCGGTTAGGAGCCAGCAGTCCAGATTGCCAGGGGGTTGTCCAACTGCCTGTTTAAGCCCAATCCCACAGGGGTCTCAGATTGGAGAGAATGCAGGCCGGGCTGAGAGACACCACCAGCTGTGCACGATTTTGTGCACCAGGCTACAAGTTTACTATAAGAAACTATCTTTCTTACCTTCATTCCCTTTTATTTTTTCAAATTGCACTGTCAACACACATTTGATAATGAGACTTTAAATTATGGCAGGCTAGATCTGAGGGAAATGTTCCCCCTACAAAACACCTATAAATGCCAAAAGAAATATTACTAACATTTTAAACTATATCACTGTGTTTGCAAAAACATACAGTTGAAGAAATCAAATATAGAAAATGAGAAGAAAATTGTGGTAGTACCTAGAAGCTGAAGCTGTGACCATTCTGAAGCATGTGCCCATCTTTGACTCTTAATGACCATGAGAAGAGCAGAGGAGGAAGTCTTGGTGCTGAGATTGGTAGGTTTTCCTAATTGAAAACAGGATGAATTGGAAACCCTCCCAGGAAAGCATAGGCTAATAAGAAACTGTTTACAACAGAGGAAAAATTACCTGTTGACCTGCATTAGAATTTAAAAATAAAACCTTTCCCTTACCTGAGCGTTGGATTGAACTTACCTACATCGCAGGTGTGGTTTCAGAAACTACTTAAAATGGGCTGGCATTGATGGGACCCCAGAAAACCGGGCAGCAGCAAGTCCTTTTTGTAAAGCTGTGTTCCACTTAGACTCTGAGGATTCCCACAGAACAGTCCAGAGAAACACGGGGCCAAAACGCAAACTCAAACAAGGGTGCAATCCCACACAAGCAAGAGATACAAAGTAACAGACAAATGGCAGAAAGACCCACTAGGATTCCAGACACTGTAATTTGGGCTCAGGTTATAAAATAAAATGGTTACACTGTTAAATAATATAAGAAAGAATATTTCAAGGGACAAGATGTCATAAAATACTATAAAGCAGATTTTGAAAATAAAAAAAATTTTAAGTAAAAATGATTTTTCTTGAATGGATAATATAATTAATCTTTTTTTTAAATTAAATCTTTATTATTCAGATTATTACATTTGTTTCTCTTTTATCCCCTCCATAGCACCCCTCCACCCAGCTCCTACCCCTCCCTCTGCCCTTAGCTCCCTCCCATTGATCTCATCCATAGATGTATGATTTTTTTCCAGTCTCTCCCTGTACACCCTTCACCGCTTTCCTCCTAAGAATTAACAGTCCACTCCCTTTCTGTGCTCCTGATTCTATTATATTCACCAGTTTATTCTGTTGATCAAATTTTTAATTCACTTAATTTTTAGATTCACTTGTTGATAGATATGTATTTGTTCATAATTTTTTGGCTTTTACCTCTTTCTTCTTCCTCTTCTAGAAGAGTACCCTTCAGCATTTCATATAACAC